>SAYR01029704.1:1190088-1209080 GCA_004382745.1 Argopecten irradians irradians
CGTTCAATCTTCCTACGCCCACTGGTTCAGAAATGCGACACGTTCATAAGGCTATGGTAAAGTTCTCATGCCTTCTGATATATGCCTCTGCGTGCGTATTACAATCCAAGAACCGTAATGAAACGCGTCCCAGAGGAACACAGAAATCCTTTGTGGCAGAGCCCGTTGTCTCTCTTGTGGTTGCCCCCTCACTCGAGCATACGGTCTAGCGCTGTTTGCACCCACTCCTCAAGTATTTACCTTTACGCGTGCAAGACGTGTCATGAGGAATTCTAACTTCACAGTAGAACTTTCTTAGCGACAAAAAAGTTATAAGGTTATCAAATTTTTGCTTTGAAGTTATCTTATTTCTTGCAGGTATGGTTATTTTACATTATTCCACCAGATGGACAGTTTTCATATTTTAGCATTGAAAAAAACATTCTTCTCGAAAAACGTGGTAAGACCGTCTCGATAAAACTGATTTATTTTCCCTTTTTCCGAACATGCAAAAGCATTTCACTCAATTTTCCTAAATATATATACACCCGTGTAAAAGGGGGTAATAAAGTACTCCTCCCCCTCTCTCGTTTTCCGTCCTCCATTAATTAAGCAAAAAATACCGTGGACCAAGACTGCTTATTATGCAAGCATGGCAGTTTATTTATCGTTTATTATTAAAACCACCGAGAACAGTTTTGGAGTTAATTCCGTCTTCTGGTAATATTATACACTGCTGTAATTAAGCATTAGAGTGCGGGATTCACTCGCCTTCCCACCCGCCCGATAGAACTAATATTAAATAATATTTTATCATTAGGGCATAATTCTCTTATTTCGGTGTATATGTCCTAATTAACTCCCACAAACCTCATATAAAAATAAGTTTGTTTAAACTTTTGTTGATTTTAAGCTTCCGTATAACGGCGATCATTTTAAATTCTTATGAATGCAACGTAAAAAATAAGTATGGAGCTCAAACTTTTTGCAGCCACGATGGATTGATAGTGTGTAACTAAAGATTACACGACCGACATTCATCTCGCCCAATGCGGGTGGAATCATTACCTTCTCAGACTGATGCTCTGTACAAACTCTGCTCTCGAATACTATCCACAACATTAATTGAACTAGGAATATATATAATATTGTCAAATCGATGCGTCTACCTCAATAATTACCAGGGGTTACTATACACCTCACAATCAGAGAATATATAAGGCCGCGATGGACGAACCAGCTGCATGGAGCCTCTAATGTCGCTTGAGAAGCAAGCTGCTAAGAACAATGATGCCGCAATTATCTTTATGTATTCAAAGTGGAATAAAACATGCCAATAAAAATTAAATCATAACTGATCTAAGTTTTTATCCATTTTAGTTCCACGTTCAAACATCATTTAAACGCCAGTATAAAGCACTGTGTGTGAGTGTGAGAGTGAAGTATACATACTATCATGTATGCATATTGAAACTTAGCTGTAATGTTTACACGTCTGTTATTTGCTTCTCTCTGTTATCCTAATGTCGAGGTTTATGTCACAGCCATGTTACCACATACTGTGAAACGGAGCAAGATACTGCCATCCCAACAGTTTTTCCAAAACCCATTACATATGACTATTAATATCTCCAAATTCAGTGATAGTAAGTTAGGATCATATTTAATCACTTGATGCACTGCATTCCACCTCAAGTGTACGGATGCAACAACTGGACATCCCAGCCAAAATTTAATAAGTTAAGCTAACGACTCATGCTGAATTGCTGGCTGTATTGATTTGGCATTCATACTCCACATGTATTGCCAACATCAGTGGAGTTCAACGCTTATTTTACAATTGATCTCAGTTTTAAGCATAATTCAATTCCTAAAAGAAATTTGCATCTATATAATGAGTAAAGTGCCATCATATATTTCATATATCAAAGATGGAACAGCCAATTTGAAAGCCAATGTAACCATCCGTGTGCAATCGCTTTGCACGACAATGTGTGGACGCCACAATGAAAATGACGTCAAAATAACGAATGGCAGTGCGTTCGTAAGGTACATAGCTTTGCTGCCAGTGAAAGTGTAAATAACATAAAAATTGAATATGACCATGTGACCTTAGGTTAATGTTTCTGGTGTACCCTATTGATCTGGGTAAAATGTTAAATGTGTGACACCTATGACCTGTGGGTAGAATGTTCTTAGTGTAATCCTAGACTTTGAAGGTAAGAATCGTGTCAGGGTGTGAACTATACCTTTGGGTTGAATGGTCTAGTGTGACCCTATACCTTGGATTAGATGCTTTAGTGTGACCCTAGACTTTGTGATCCTATGACCTTAAAATAGAATGTTTCTAGTTGACCCTATGACCTCGGCGTTAGAATATTCTTAGTGTGACCCTATGAACTCGAGGTAGAATGTTCTAGTGTGACCCTATGACTTTGATAGAATGTTCAGTGTGAGACCTATGACCTTGTGTTAAATGTTTCTAGTGTACCTAATGACCTGGGTTGGAATGTTCAGTTGTGACCCTATGACCTGGGTAGAATGTTATGATGTTACCCTGTGACCTTAGTAGAAGTTATGTGATGACCCTGTTGACCTTTGCCGGTAGAATGTTTATGATGCGACCCTGTGACCTGTGTAGAATGTTATTGGTGTGACTCGTGACCTTGGTTTGATATGTTTCGTTCTATCTTCTGACCCCTATGACCTTTGTTACAATTTTGGACCTGGACCTATGACCCTTGGGGTAGGTATGTCTCAGGTGTGACTCTATGACCTTGGTTGAAGTTCTAGTGGACCTGATGACCTTGGATAGAAATGTTTCAGGTGTGAAACTATGACTTGTATACCTATGACCTTAAATAGAAGGTGTATGATTGACCCTGTGACCTTGGTAGAATGTTATGCATGTGACCCTCTGTACCTGGGATAGAATGTATCGGGTGTGACCTGTGACGTTGGAGTGAGAATGTTCTAGTGTACCCCTAGACCTTGGGATCAGAATGTTCAGGTGGAACATAATGACCTTTGATCTATACATTAAATAGAATGTTACTATTGACCACCTTCCTATGACCTGAAAATAGAATGTTCTAGTGTGACCCTATGACTTTGATTAGAATGTTCAGGTGTGACCCTATGACTTTAAGTAAAATGTTCTAGTGTGACCCTATGACCTTGGATAGAATGTTCAGGTGTGACCCTATACCTTGTGATTTCCTATGACCTTAAATAGAATGTTCTAGTGTAAACCTATGACCCCGGTAGAATGTCTAGATGTGCACCTATGACTTTGAGTAGAATGTTCAGGTGTGACTCTATGACCTTGGGTTGAATGTTCTAGTGTGACCCTATGACCTTGGGTAGAATGTTCTAGTGTGACCCTATGACCTTTGGTAAAATGTTCTGGTGTGACCCTATGACTTTGTGTAAAATGTTCTGGTGTGACCCTATGACTTTGGGTAAAATGTTCTGGTGTGACCCTATGACCTTGGGTAGAATGTTATGGTGTGACCCTGTGACCTTCGGTAGAATGTTCTGGTGTGACCCTATGACCTTGGGTAAAATGTTCTGGTGTGACCCTATGACCTTGGTAAAATGTTCTGGTGTGACCCTATGACTTTGGGTAAAATGTTCTGGTGTGACCCTATGACCTTGGGTAGAATGTTCAGGTGTGACTCTATGACCATTGGGTTGGAATGTTCTAGTGTGACCCTATGACCTTGGGTTAGAATGTCAGGTGTGAACTATGACTTGTGATCCTATGACCTTAAATAGAATGTTATGATGTGACCCTGTGACCTGGGTAGAATGTTATGATGTGACCCTGATGGACCTTGGTAGAATGTTATGGTGTGACCCCTGTGACCTTGGTAGAATGTTCTAGTGTGACCCTATGACCTTGGTAGAATGTCAGGTGTGAACATATGACCTTGTGATCCTATGACATTAAATAGAATGTTCTAGTGTGACCCTATGACCTTGTGATCCTATGACCTTAAATAGAATGTTCTAGTGTGACCCTATGACTTTGATTAGAATGTTCAGGTGTGACCTATGACTTTAAGTAAAATGTTCTAGTGTAACCCTATGACCCTGGATAGAATGTTCAGTGTGACCCTATGACCTTGTGATCCTATGACCTTAAATAGAATGTTCTAGTTAACCCTATGACTCGGGTAGAATGTTCTAGTGTGACCCTATGACTTTGAGTAGAATGTTCAGGTGTGACTCTATGACCTTGGGTTGAATGTTCTAGTGTGACCCTATGACCTTGGGTAGAATGTTCTAGTGTGACCCTATGACCTTGTAAAAGTTCGATGTGACCTATGACTTTGGTAAAATGTTCTGGTGTGACCCTATGACTTTGGGTAAAATGTTCTGGTGTGACCCTATGACCTTGGGTAGAATGTTATGGTGTGACCCTGTGACCTTGGGTAGAATGTTCTGGTGTGACCCTATGACCTTGGGTAAAATGTTCTGGTGTGACCCTTTGACTTTGGGTAAAATGTTCTGGTGTGACCCTATGACCTTGGGTAGAATGTTCTGGTGTGACCCTATGATCTTGTGGTAGAATGTTCTAGTGTGCACCCTATGATACCTTGGGTAGAATGTTCTATGTGTTACATCCTGATGATTCTTGTGATCCTTATGACCACTGCGTCTAAAAATGTTCTGAGTGTGACCCTATGACCTTGGGTAAAATGTTCTGGTGGTGACCCCTATGACCTTTGTTGTAAAAATGTATCCCGGGTGTGACCCTATGACTTTGGGTAAAATCTGTGTGACCCTATGACCTTGGTTAAATGTTATGAGTGTGACCCTGTGACCTGGGTAAAAATGTTCCTGGTGTGACCGATATGACTTGGGTAAAAATGTCTGGGTGACCCTATGACTTTCGGTAAAATTGTATCTGGGGTGTGACCCTATGACCTTGGGGTAGAATGTTTAGTGTGACCCTATGAACCTTGGAGAAATGTTCTGGTGTTGACCCTATGACCTTGGGTGAATGTTCTATGTGACATGACTGTCCTGACCTTTGTAGAATTTAGTGTGACCCCTATGACTCTTGGGTAGAATGTTCTGGTGTGACCCTATGACCTTGGGTAGAATGTCTAGTGTGACCCTAGACCTTGGGTAGAATGTTCTGGTGTGACCCTATGACCTTGTGATCATGACCTTGTAGAATGTTCTAGTGTGACCCTATGACCTTGGGTAGAATGTTCTGGTGTGACCCTATGACCTGGGTAGAATGTTCAGGTGTGAACCTATGACCTTGCTTGAATGTTCTAGTGTGACCTATTCTGACGCTTGAGTAGAATGTTTCATGTGACCTAACTTGATCCTTGGCTTAGATAGGAATGTTCTAGTGTGACCCTGATGACGCTGATAGGAATGTTCTAGTGTGACTCTATGGACATTGTGATCCTATGACCTTAAATAGAATGTTCAATGTGACCCTGATGACATTGGATAGAATGTGTCTGAGTGACCTATGACTTGTGATCCTATGACCTTAAATAGAATGTTCTGCGTGTGACCATATGACTTTTGATAGAATGTTCAGGTGTGACCCTATGAACCTTGGTGAAGAATGTTATGCTGTATCCTGTGACCTTGGGTAAAATGTATGGTGTGACACTATGACCTTGGGTAAAAATGTTATGGTGTGACCCTCTCCTTGGGTAAAAATGTTATGGTGTGACACTATGACCTTGGGTGAATTTTGGTGAACCCTGTGACGTTGGGTAAAATGTCAGGTGTGGCCTGTGACCTTGGTGAATTTATGTGTGACCCTGTGACCTTGGGTAAATGTTATGGTGTGACCCTGTGACCTTGGGTAAAATGTTCAGGTGTGACCCTATGATCTTGGGTTGAATGTTCTAGTGTGACCCTATGACCTTGGTAAAATGTTCTGGTGTGACCCTATGACCTTGGGTAGAATGTTATGGTGTGACACTATGACCTTGGGTTGAATGTTCTGGTGTGACCCTATGACCTTGGGTAGAATGTTATTGTGTGACCCGGTGACCTTGAGTAGAATGTTCTGGTGTGACCCTATGATCTTGGGTAGAATGTTCTAGTGTGACCCTATGACCTTGGGTAGAATGTTCAGGTGTGACCCTATGATCTTGGGTTGAATGTTCTAGTGTGACCCTATGACCTTGGGTAGAATGTTATTGTGTGACCCGGTGACCTTGGGTAGAATGTTCTGGTGTGACCCTATGATCTTGGGTAGAATGTTCTAGTGTGACCCTATGACCTTGGGTAGAATGTTCTGGTGTGACACTATGACCTTGGGTTGAATGTTCTAGTGTGACCCTATGACCTTGGGTAGAATATTATGGTGTGACACTATGACCTTGGGTTGAATGTTCTAATGGTGTGACCCTGTGACCTTGGGTAGAATGTTATGGTGTGACCCTGTGACCTTGGGTAGAATGTTCTAGTGTGACCCTATGACCTTGGGTAGAATGTTCTGGTGTGACCCTATGACCTTAGGTAGAATGTTATGGTGTGACCCTATCACCTTTGGTAGAATGTTCTGGTGTGACCCTATGACCTTAGGTAGAATGTTATATTACATACCTTTGGGTGCCTTTGTTACGACAGCGTACACACTATTATCTGTACCTTTATCTGTAATAACGTTATGATTCACAGCTCTACCTGGTGACAAAATTTAGAATCAAAATAATAAAAAAATATCCCAGATTTATCGAAGTGTTAATGGTGCCTACAAGAGAACGATCCGTATCAAGGTTTTTCCCTTCTTTCCCTAATCATTTGAAGTATTGAATACGCCCAGGGCTCATTTTCATGAACATTCCTTAAATTTCTTTGGGAAAATTCTCCATAAGAAAGGTTACAGAAGTTACGTAAAGCTCCTTAAACATAAGATTTTCCCATAGCTTCTGTAATGTTAATAAGGAATTCCTTAAAGTTAATGTGTACACGGAATGGTTTGGTATATAAGGCTTGATAAATGTGTCATTTTATAAAATTTAGAATGGAGAAAGTACGAGTTTCATAGCGAATACGGTATTAGAGATATTGCGACTTTTCTCTAGAACACACCTGAAGCCCCAAGCCATTGACCCCGATTCGGGACCCCTGACCTGTGACGTCACGAGGACAACGGGACCGACTCTACTCGCATAAGATAGAGTGGCGATTTTCTGTGTCCGCCATCTAATATAAACTATCTGTTTGTAAATATCGATTTTTACAGACACAAGTACCTGTGTACATGTCCGATGCCTATTTGATATTATCCTCAATCACCGATATGAGTCTGGAATACGTTTGAAAATAGGGATTTATACCATGCATATATACCTGTCGTAGATAAATGAACATTTCTGCGCGATTTCTGCACAATTATACACAATATTATGTGTATATTAATCCACGTACGTTGTAAACCTACGGTATTTGCAACCACATGTACATGAATATTATGTAAAGGATTCTTGACTATGTTATCCAAAACCCGACTCGGGTCGTTGTACTGGTCAAACCCGCTTTACAAATTTCTGACTTTTTCATATAACATACCCATACGAATTAAGTTATGATTCTAAACAGGTTCATTTATGCACGAGTCAGACGAAAAAAAGACTGAAGATGTCTATGCCTAATCCAAGTTGCAGATATCAAGTACAGAACAAAATCAGAACTGTACTTCCGAATAGCCAATGTCGTGCTGCGTTTATCTCTTTACCTTTATACTGCAGTAACTAAAACGCGTGGTCAACCGAGACTAATGAGGGGGCTAATAACCAGATTACGTAAGAAAGGTGTTTAGTGACCTGTCACGCTTCGTTGATTAGCTCACATCAGGTGTCAAAAGTAAGATCACATGTAAGTTAGCGATGGACCATCATTTAATTGTTGTATGTCATATTTGTTTACACTTATAAATCCTTGGTTTACAGTAAAATATACCGTTCGAACACAACATATAACAAGTGTATAAATCACTAGATGTATACATAATTGTATATTTCAGAATGACCAAGGTATACATTTGTCTCGTATATATGTTTCTAGATATATATGTACTTGTATTTTTATAACAGAAACTACAAAATTATTTCCAAATGGCATGTCGAGAAAGAACAATGCAAATATGATGCACAATGTCAGAATTTTTATATTTCCGGTAGTTGCTAGATTTTGGATATCCAATTCTTTGTGAATTTTGGTCAATATCGACAAGGATTTATAAGTGTATATACGTCCTTGATATCGATCATTATAGAATACTAATAATGATAAACTATACGACCAATAAATGTACTGTTGAATATTGTTAAAATAACACATGTTCTCATACATGTACATGTACATGTAGCTTTAAAAGGAAGATAGACTCGTTACAGCTATAAATGAATTATGTATTTTAAATTCAATTTCGCAAGTGGTTTATTTTTTTTATTTTCTCCCCCTCTCAATTTATGTCTATGATATCTACGTGTATTGAACTATGAAATTTAACACCTTTTCTTTTCGTTATGCTGATTCTTGAAATCCATAGGCTTAGTGAATTTTTATTTATAGAACATATTCAAATTGATAATTATATGACCATCATTTTTCGAATTCGTCTCTTTTTATATGACATTATGAAAATTGAATATTCCCCAGGTGTGATAATTTAGTAAGCTGTTAAAACAGAGATAAGATATCTACTTAAAAGTTTTTACACAAGGTACACCTGGCTTACACCAGAAACATAAATAACTTATAATTTCCGCTAATCTTCTTATGTATTTAGCATGATTTCAGTTGCAATATTTCCTATTTTATATATAATATTAAATCGTCAAAACCTGTATACTGTATATATATCTGTAAAATTCTCGTAACCCCATTTTAGGAATACATATATGTCCACCTTTGTGTTATAACCCCACTACCAAACACCTCACTGCCGTTGTCCTCGTGACGTCACATCCGGTTATTCCCCAAATCAGCGTGAGCGGCCGATTCCCTGATTAGCAGTTGATATACAGGTTAAAATCGAGCACTTCGGAGGGCGGTATCTCGGTAATGAAGCGGCCGATTTTGATGCGGTTTTCATCATTCTTGTCAGGAGATCAAACAGAATAACATATTTAAATATAATTTTCCATTCCGTGTACACTTTAAGGAATGTTCGTGAAACTGGGCCCTGGACACAGCAGAAAGACGCTTCAAATGTCACAAATTAGTACGACCATAATTAGCCTAGCTGAGGTTGAACTTGCTCAAAATTGAATCAAGGGGATCATATTAAATCTATTTGAGAAAGACTTCTTTATACTTTCAGAAATAATGAAAATAAACTTTGTCAAAATAATAATTGGCCGGCTTCTGCCATCTTGTATAGGCACAACAATGGATTAGACGGAATATTGGAACGAAGTTAAAAAATCTAAAAATTTCTGACAGGTGGTGGATTGCCGGATAACAAACCACGGAAAACAATTCACTCACTGTGCGTTCATTTAGCGGATTTGTGTCAGTTGTACTAACTTAATACGACACCGCATAATAGAACGCGTTCGAATTTTTCCACGATGGCGGCTTCCATATGAAAGACACGCTTCGAATATAAAAGCCAAGGGTTTTCTGTGTTAACAATAAAATGGGTATTGAAGCAACACATAGTTTGGGCATACTTCAAATAGATAATCCATGTAATTTCATTAGATATATATATATATATATATGCTCTGTCTTTTCGACAAAGAAAACATATCGATGACAAATCTCGTGTCCGCCATCTTAGATACAATTTGTACCGGTTCGGTTCGGCTGATGTTGCGCGTTCCATTTGAGAAATAGCTGTCAGATTGATACGAATCCGCAAATGGAACACACATGTAGCTAATATACTCTGAAAGTACATCAATTTCAAAAAATTTTATTTCAACACTATTTGAACCAGTTTACCTTGTTTAATCCGTCTTTGCTTGACGATTAAAAATCCGATGATGGCGACAACTCCGACGAGGATAACGATGACAATTACGACGATAGTGACAATAACTGTGGACTGGGAACTGGGAGGAGGTGGCAGCGCTAAAATAAACAAAAAAAATCACAATTAAAAATTCTCCCGCGTAGTGCTATCTTGTGATGTGGTTGCTAGGAAAAAGATAATTTTTACACAGAGACAGCTGACGGCGTAATTACGGCGTACATTCTTACGACGTCATCAATTTTGGCGAACAAGGAAGTTTCTGTGGTGATAACGTGATTATAATCGTTGAAAGATTTTTTTTTCGGCATTTTGTAGAAGAGAAATAATCTAACGCGTATCATTAAAGTGGACAAAGGTAAAGATAAGCTACAAGAGATCTTTGCATGTGCACCCATAAAGTAAGAGAAAAAGAATATTTCACCCTATACATCTCAACCCTCGGGATAAGATTCTTAAGCTGTCCAACACGAGGCACCCCAAAGGGTGTGAGAGATTCTATTAATCTCAACTCTCGTGACTTTAGCTTACCACTACTCCGCAATGATAATATTGGCCTGTTACACTTCAGTTAAGATATCATCGTCTACTTGACAGACTCTACAGAATTGACAAATTCTACAAATCCCAGATATTTAGAGCTAGTTCAAATTGCTGAGAAGTGAGAAGGTCTGTTGGTTACCCATAGATAGTCTGGTCGCTGATCCCCGAGGACTTCCCCGCCCAATTATGTTGGAGACAGTCTATATATACCCACCAATAGTCTGGTCGCTGATCCCCGAGGACTTCCCCCGCCCAATTATGTTGGAGACAGTCTATATATACCCACCAATAGTCTGGACGCTGATCTCCGAGGAGTTCCCCCGCCCTATTATATTGGAGACAGTCTATATATACCCACCAATAGTCTTGACGCTGATCTTCGAGGAGTTCCCCCGCCCTATTATATTGGAGACAGTCTAAATATACCCACCAATAGTCTGGACGCTGATCACTGAGGACTTCTCTCGCCCTATTATATTGGAGACAGTCTAAATATACCCACCAATAGTCTGGACGCTGATCTCCGAGGACTTTCCCCGCCCAATTATATTAGAGACAGTCTATATATACCAACCAATAGTCTGGGCGCTGATCTCCGAGGGGTTCCCCCGCCCTATTATATTGGAGACAGTCTATATATACCAACCAATAGTCTGGACGCTGATCACTGAGGACTTCTCCCGCCCAATTACATTAGAGACAGTCTAAATATACCCACCAATAGTCTGGTCGCTGATCACTGAGGACTTCCCCCGCCCTATTCTGTTGAAGACAGTCTTTATATACCAACCAATAGTCTGGACGCTGATCACTGAGGAATTCCCCCGCCCAATTATGTTTGAGACACTCTATATATACCAACCAATAGTCTGAATGCTGATCTCCGAGGACTTCCTCCGCCCAATTATTTAGAGACAGTCTATATATACCCACCAATAGTCTGGACGCTGATCACTGAGGACTTCCCCCGCCCAATTACATTAGAGACAGTCTATATATGCCCACCAATAGTCTGGACGCTGATCTGCGAGGAATTCCCCCGCCCTATTCTGTTGGAGACATTCTATATATACCCACCAATAGTCTGGACGCTGATCACTGAGGAATTCCCCCGCCCTATTATGTTGGAGACATTCTATATATACCCACCAATAGTCTGGACGCTGATCACTGAGGAGTTCCCCCGCCCTATTCTGTTGGAGACAGTCTATATATACCAACCAATAGTCTGGACGCTGATCTCCGAGGACTTTCCCCGCCCAATTATATTAGAGACAGTCTATATATACCAACCAATAGTCTGGACGCTGATCTCCGAGGAGTTCCCCCGCCCTATTATGTTGGAGACAGTCTATATATACCCACCAATAGTCTGGTCGCTGATCACCGAGGACTTCCCTCGCCCAATTATATTGGAGACAGTCTATATATACCCACCAATAGTCTGGACGCTGATCACTGAGGAGTTCCCTCGCCCTATTCTGTTGGAGACGTTTAGCCTGATGAAGTATTCAGTACTCGGGTTTAACCCATCCAGTGTGTGAACCATCATTGCCCCTGTCCCTATGTCTGTGATGTTCACCCTGTTGATCATCCATTCCTCACCCTCGGACATTACATCCACATGGAACAGTTGTGGATTCCCGCCGTCGAAGCCTGACGTCCACGTGACTGTGACGGTGTTTGAGCCGATAACGGACGCCTGGAAGTCGACTGGGGAATCCGGGACGTCTGTAAGTCAGAAAACACAATTATTTGTTTGCATATCACAGAGTTATCTGCCCTTGCGGGTGGGTATTGATTGTGGCGTCATACTTTTCAGAAAAAACGACGTGAATTTTGCCCACACTATGCTGACGTCACAAAGGACTTTCTCGCAAGGGAGTACACTCTATGACATGCAAAGACGGGATATTTATGCTTTGTTTATTTTAGTTAATTTTATGTTATTCCTAAAAGAAGAACATAGTATTGATTTTAATTTTGTAATTTTGTGTTTTGTTTTCGTTAAAGATGCTCCACCGCCGACAGAGCATAAATGATATTCATTATATGAACAATAACTGGTGTTTAATCGTGTATTTATATGTCTAATTAACACAAAAAATAATACAAAATAATTCATTTTGCCTTAGGTACATTGGCAATCAGTACTTCATTCCATATAGGATATAGTGCCAAGGATTTTTTTAGAATGCAATTAATTATTTTTCATATTTTTAACTTGAAGAAAAAATTAGAAGCTCAAACTTTTCCATGGTGGTAATGGTGTAAAGTAAGAAACTTTTGTAACTGAAGAAAAAAACAAAATCGCCTGCTCCTGTTTTTGATAGTGAAAAAAGGCCATTTGTCGGCGGTGGAGCAACTTTAAAATTCAATAAACAATATGCATACCTTGTTTGATTTTATTATATTATATTCAAGAGGTTACAAAATTTTATAATTTTGTATTTCAAAATTACCCAAAATCTTTGATTATATATTTAATTTAAAAAAATCACAATATGACTAATACCTTGTTTATTTGAATTGTTTTACAATATTTAATCCTAAAAGAAGAGAATGCTATAATTTCGTGTTTTATTTTCTTTGAAATAAAACCTAAAAAAAAGTCCCAAAGATTATACCGGACATTAGGATTATTAACTTCATATGTTACTGTGTTAAAATCTAGATTGAAATACTGCACTAGTAAACTTGTACACTCCTGGACACCATTCAAGTTTTATTGATTAATGAAATTAGCTACAAATGTAGGTTATACTTGCTAAAATCTTAGTTTTGCTATTTTAAAGACACAATTAAGTGAGGCTTTCTCTGTTACACAGCCGCGAAGCTGAATATGGCATGAATGTATTGTTCTAAATTTCTTGAAACATATAAACATTAAATATCGAAGGAAAAAAGGACATTTGAAGTCTTCTAGAAAAAATAGCTTTACTCCAATAGCAATGGTCAGATTTCAGAATACAAGACGTTCTACCACAATGTGTAATGGCGGATAGCGAACAAGTTTGAACATTTCACACACATTTCACCACAGTAGGGTATTTCTGGCAGTTCACAGTAAAACAAACTAATCTCACTTTCATTACAATTCTTTTGTTTTCGATACATGTGTAAATTCTAATGTACTCTTAGACTTAATTGTCCCCTGAAGTATAAACTGAGATGAAATGACCCACCAACAACCACTGGCTGTACAAGACAACTGTCTGTGGAGGGTCACTAAAGTTTGCAGCTCAGAAAAAATTGGATATATATTAACATAATTACATGGTCAGGTTTAACAAGTTACATGGAATCTGAAATATTCATGTCAAAAATATCCACACAAATATGATATGTCACCTATCTGACCACATCAATTTGCTCAGTTTTAAATCAATCCTCCTAAATGACTTAGTTACATTCCTATCAGAGTGAGGAAGTTACTAAGTAGAAGTAGATATATAGGAGTGACTTTGTGATATGCAATTTTGATCAATTTCATATTACATGTACGTAGCAACGAATGTAAGAATCTATTGATCACATGACAAGTTCTAACCAGAGTAATTGATATAAGTAGATATACAGGATATTACATGAGTGACTATGTGATATGCAAGTCATTTAACAACTTTGATAAATTTCATTTTACATAGCCACAAGTGTAAGATTATATATATAAACAAAACTTTCAATTTTATTTCTATGCAAGTGAGGCGAAATAAGTCTTGAATTTGATGCTTCCATACATCGAAACAATAGTGTGACGTAATATTATAACATGTGACGTAACATTAGCATTATTACACGTGTTTCTTTAGGTATCTATGACATGGCTACCCGGGCCAGTTATATGATAAATACTGTTTTCTCATTGCTGTAAACTGGTTTTTGCCGTCACTTAAGTTAGTAATTTTTGCTAATCAATTAAATTTTGATTAATTCTAATTTTTGATTTAGAGTCATATATGGTTTCCTGACAACGTTTTCAAAACAGAAATGTTCCAATTATGTTCGATATCCCTACGCACATTTACCAATTTTCACACTTTTCAAAAACATCTAAAAAATTTCACCAATCAGATGCATCCATTTCGTTACCATGGCAACCAATCTTTCCAAAAAATAATATTCGGTATCCCTATAAATCCGTATAAAATATTAGTTTTTCTTGCAATTCCTACTACTGTTGAATCATTTTTATTTTTTGAGAAAGGCTCCTCCAGATACCTTCCCAGCGGACGAAATTGGAAGACATAAGATTTGCAAGCAAAAACAATGTGTCCCATCACCTTCAGTTGGGCCAAAGTAAGAAGAAGAGAGTTACCTTCAGGACGGATCTGGAATGTGACAGTCAGTGCGTCTCCGACGCCATTCGTGATGTTAACGTGGTATTGACGGTAATCCTCGGGAACAGAGTTAATCTGGACGGTTCCACGAACAATGTGCGTATACTCGTTGTTTGCTATGTTCGGTATGACACGCACACCGTCTGACCACTGGGCAGTTGGCTTCGGATTCGCTATCACTGTGACATTAACTGGAATAGTCTGGCCTTTCTTCCCGGCTAATCCAATTATGCCACTGACAAAGCCCAGTCTTCTGGGAGAACCTGAAATACAGAGAAATATAATCAGGTCCTTATATACCACTGACACATCCCAGTCTTCAAAGGGAATCTACAATACAGGGACACATCATCAGGTCCTTATATACCACTGACAGAACGAAGTCTTCTTGGGGAACCTACAATACAGGGACACATCATCAGGTCCTTATATACTACTGACAGAACCAAGTCTTCTGGGGGAACCTACAATACAGGGACACATCATCAGGTTCTTATATACCACTGACAGAACCAAGTCTTCTGGGGGAACCTACAATACAGGGATACATCATCAGGTCCTTATATACTACTGACAGATCCCAGTCTTCTGGGGGAACCTACAATACAGGGACACATCATCAGGTCCTTATATACCACTGACAGATCCAAGTCTTCTGGGGGAACCTACAATACAGGGACACATCATCAGGTCCTTATATACCACTGACAGATCCCAGTCTTCTGGGGAAACCTACAATACAGGGACACATCATCAGGTCCTTATATACCACAGACAGATCCAAGTCTTCTGGGAGAATCTATATTACAGGGAGACATTATCAGGTCCTTATATACCACTGACAGATCCCAGTCTTCTGGGGAAACCTACAATACAGGGACACATCATCAGGTCCTTATATACCACTGACAGATCCCAGTCTTCTGGGGGAACCTACAATACAGCACACGTCATCAGGTCCTTATATACTACTGACAGATCCCAGTCTTCTGGGGGAACCTACAAAACAGGGACACATCATCAGGTCCTTATATACCACTGACAGATCCCAGTCTTCTTGGGGAACCTACAATACAGGGACACATCATCAGGTCCTTATATACCACTGACAGATCCCAGTCTTCTGGGGGGAACCTACAATACAGGGACACATCATCAGGTCCATATATACCACTGATAGAACTGTCTTCTGGGAGAACCCAAAACAATTTTAATATACTGAGTTACTGACACATCGAATTAACGCATGAAAAGAAAAAAAAAGAAACAAGGTCTCCACAAAAGCAGCTGTGTCATCTTCAAGTTCAGTTAACAGTATGACAAGTTTTTTCCCATTTGTAGTAGACTTTGACCTTAGATATTTAGACATGAAACGCAATTTCAAACATGCAATTTAGGAAATAAATCATAATATTACTTTTGATTTTGGCTAATGGGGACATCACGTGGAAACCTCGGTTTGAATGACATCGATTATTCAGATAAGAGACATACTACATTATTTGTAAAAGAAGAGGTCCAATGGCATAATGCAACCCAGTCAAAGTATACAAAAGTGTGGAAAATATCTTTTTTATCTTTGGATAAATGGGAGTCGCAGTGGTCGAGTGTTAAGATATCCCGACATATTTCAAGAAGTCTTTCACCTCTGGGTTCGACCCTTCGAATCCCATGTGATCCCGTTGCAAGGTACTGATCGCTGGTCGGTGTTTTTTCTCCGGGTACTCCGGCTTTCCTTAAATGACCCTGGCTGTTAATAGGATAGTATGCTAATAAAACCTTTGGATATATCCAACAGAATCAAATGCGCTACAAATGCTCATCTGTGGCTTTTGATTAATAAGTGTATAGAAAGAACTCTTCGGTAGTAATTGTACGTTTCTGATATATTTGACTACTGTCACCTTAAAAATAGGTTAAAGTCATTAATTTGATAGATTCATCCCAGTATGTCAAAAGCGCAATACAAGGTTTATATGTCTCATTGTGACATACAAGATATCGTTTAAAGATTTTGGTCTTTTTTGACCCTTGTGACATTGAATCACATCCAAGTTCATACATTTTGAAAAAAACAAACTCGGCAGCCCTTCATCCCAGCATTTCACAGGCCCAACACCAGGCCTTTAGGCCTCTTTTTATTGACAAGATATTATTTAAAGATTTTAGACTAATTGACCACTGTGACCTTGAATGCAGCTAAAGGTTATTCATTTGAACAAACTTGGAAGCCCTTCATCCCAGCACACTACAAACGAAATTCAGTACCTTGTGCTTTTTTGGTTTGTAAAAAGAAGTCAATGGAAAACTTGACGTACGGCAGACGACACACACACACACAGTAATTCATGCAGAACGATCATTAAATGCTACCCTGACACTTCGGGCGGCAATACACAATTTTATAGTGATCAATCAACATCACTCGACACTAGAGTTGTGGCATGTGATTGACCAAATCAGTGAAACAGTACAGACATGTATACTTACAAGAGACATGAAGTTCAAACTGCTTCTCATCCGGGTCTTTATCACTTCTGTCCCGAGTGACAATGTTAGACGCACTGACACGGTACATTCCTGTGTGGTTACACTGGAGGTTGTCCACAACCACCTCATATTTTCCTAGAGTTCTACCTCCATTCACAATTCTTTGCTGGCCATGAAATAATGTTACGGTGGGATCCGGGTTGCTGTCAACAGCCACATCGAGAGCCAAACTAAACGTCTCTGGGATTCTGATGTCGTCACCAGTGGTGATTGGATGGACAAAATCCTTTTCATCGAGGTATGTCATATTGGTAATCCGGGGTGCAACTACAGACAACACAATGGTTAAAGGATAGATATCTCTCGACTACTTTCACTAAAAATAAAAATGTCACCAGATCAAATTAGAAAACTTCAAATACAAGTACTAATTTGACCTAATTATTTTAATCTGATTTCTTTTTTTTGTTTTACAGAACAATAAAATTCACAATAAATATATCAGAACAATTTTTATCATGATATTGATTCAGTGACTCATCTTTGTCATGATTACACACTCTGATATTTATCCTTATCCTTCATCCATTTTACTGACCTTCCACTCTTATCATTTATCCTAAGCCTGACCTTTCAACCCCGAACCTTAACCCTTAAAATTTTATCCCTGACCTGTCACCCTAATAATTCACTCTAAACCCTTCACTCAAACCTTTCACCCTGACCTTTCAACCTAAATGTCACCTGACCTTTCACCCTAAATTTACCCTTTACTCTCCCATTTTACCTTGGCCCTTACATTAACTCTCACCCTAACCTTTCACGTTTTTTAAATCGAACTTGGCCGACTCATATTTTTATTCGATCATCTATAGGTTAAATTATAGATACAGAAAAATATGTCATCTTTGTCATGATTACACTGATATTTATCCTTATCCTCCATCCTTATAATCTGGAACCTATTGTAATGTTGGAGTAAGTAGAATTCAGGATTAAGGATGTATTCTTCTGTGGTTTCAGTCCCGTTGAAGTCTCGTTTCGACATAGATCAAAAACATTATGAGATTTTCAAATACGATTTATCAATATCTGTAGCATGTGGTCTGTAGCAAATTTTGTCAAAAAAACACATTTCTATTTTAAGTAGATTTTTTACACAGCAATTTTAAGAATTTAAAGTTTTTGCTGTAAATCTTCACTGGGGTCATGTTAATTAAAATGTTAAACATCAATGTGTGAAATAATACACTTTTGTCACTTTATTTCTACATTTAATGGTAATTTGAGCACTTTTATTTTCTAGTCAAATATATTGAAAAATAACAAATATTTAAATGGGGCAAAAAAGTAAGCACACGGACCCCCCATTTTTCTGCCTGATTTAGAAAGAACGTTGTAGGCGTATACATCATGTACACTCATTTCACCGCGTTGTAGGCTTTTACATCATGTACATTCATTTCACCGCGTTGTAGCCGTATACATCATGTACACTCATTTCACCGCGTTGTAGGCGTATACATCATGTACACTCATTTCACCGCGTTGTAGGCGTTTACATCATGTACACTCATTTCACCGCGTTGTAGGCGTATACATCATGTACACTCATTTCACCGCGTTGTAGGCGTATACATCATGTACACTCATTTCACCGCGTTGTAGGCGTA
>SAYR01029704.1:1216681-1249524 GCA_004382745.1 Argopecten irradians irradians
AGTAAGTTTTGTAATTAAACCTACGTATTGTAATGTATTGTAATTAAAACCTACGTATTGTAAGTATTGTAATTAAACCTAACGTACATAGATAACTATGTATTTGGCTGAAACGGGGTATATTTCTGTTCGAGGGAATAAAGGGTATATATTCGACGAATAGCTGTTCGAGCTAGCCTCGGGGTTTTGTTACATACATGTATGATTATATAGGGACACGGTCGGGACAGTACGACCAGTTCGACGAATAGGGGTATTCGAGAAATACGGGTTCGGTTAGAAGGGGTTTTACTATATTGTAGTTTTAAAAAAGTTAACTTTTGGTTCTAACATACTTACAATAGACTTGGACACTGACATTCCTTTTATATTGCGGTTGCAAATGAATCCTGCATTTGTTGGCACTCGGGCAATTACAGGTATAAGTTACCTCCCTTGTTCTGGGCAAGTTGGCTGTCCCTTAGCACCAGCTGATTATCAGAAGTCTGAGGAAGTTGTAATAAACGCCTCCTCTCCTCCACTCCATCAACAGGCGGGGTTTACAGTCAGTGGTACAGACCACGGGACCAAACATCTCCCAAAAGATCAGCGGAGAACCGACCGTCAGCGCCCTCTATATCAAACAAACTGAGGACCGTCTGTAAAGATATGTGTAAGAGTTTGTTTCAATTTAATTGGTTTTGGTAGGATATATTTCTATTGTGAAGATATCAAGATGTGGATTTGCATACAATAATAATCACATTTAATTAGGTTTTTGAAGTATTGAATCAAAAGAGACTAAAATAAAATGTTGAAACTAGTCATATTCTTTTTCCTATTTTACATGTTTTTTTATTACACCGCTCTATTCACCTTAATCAATTTCGTTGTCATTACAAATACAATATTTATTGCGTAGTTAGTCAATATGTGGGGTGCATACTTTAACAAATCATTATTAAATGATAGCAGTTTATTTCAAGCACAGCTCAATATTCTATACCAAAATACACCCTATGTCATGAACTTTATGTACAATACAATTTGGTTTAGGAAAGGTTTGGATTAGGAAAGTGTTTTGGTTTAGAAGTGTTTGGTTTAGAAAGTGTTTGGTTTAGGAAAAGTTTGGTTTAAAAAGTGTTTGGTTTAGGAAGTTTGATGTAGAAAGTTTGGTTGTGGAAGGGTTTCGATTAGAAAGGGTTTTGCTTTAGATTAAAGAAACAATCTGGCCTCGAGCTATCGTAAATTGTAATTTAAAAATAATATAATTTATCAATATCTTATATTATTTTGATTGTAGCTATGGTAGGCAATTCTACTACTCACAAAGGGGCGTCAGTAGTATCTTCACTGTCCTCTGAGGGTGAGCCGCTGTACCCGGTCTGTTCTCCATTGTCCGTACACGTATAGCATTATACCTGTCCGCTCAGTCGCACTGGATCGATATCAGGCTCGTGCCACTAACATTAAACCTGTCATTGTTTAAGTAACTTCCGTTAAGTTTCACTTGATGTAGAAAACGAGTCCGTGGTTTGTCTGGCTTGGTTTCGTGAAGTTGATGAACACCCGAGAGTTAGCAGAGTGCCTACGACTGGGGATGGTTGGCTAGCTGTTATAGTTGGCTTTGTCGGCGAGTCTACGAGTCAAAAGATCATAAACAAATTAGAAAATGTTTATATATATACATGTACATATGTGGGCAGTCACAGGGGTACTAATTTGTATAGGTCTGCGGTTTCCATGGAACAGATTCAATATCGAAAATGGAAGTCACTCAATAAAGGCTGTAGTTCAGGCGTATAACCACACGATACATACAGAAATTTTCACGTAGATAATTATATACTTTAATGAACTTAATGAGTAATAGCCTCGGAGAACAAAAAAATGTGTTTTAAGAAATTTTCAACAAAATAAAAAAAATAATTAAAATATGTACTCAAAAGCAAAAGTGAACGTTTTCGGAGTCCATTAAAAACTTTGCCGGATGGCAAGGATAATCTAGACATACAAACAGACTCACGCAGTTTATCTTCCCTCGTTGATCACATGATGAGAGGATATTAGGTAGAGTTTAACAGTTAATCTCCCTTCCCTGAAAACATTGTGAGAAGATAATCAGTAGAAAACTCACCAGTTATCTCCCCTCGTTGATTCACACGATGAGAGCGATATTAGGTAGAGTTTAACAGTTATCTCCCCTCCCTGGAAAACATTGTGAGAAATATTAAGTAGACTCACCAGTTTATCCCCCTCGATCCCTGTCTACATGAATAGGAGGATAATAAGTAGAAATACCGAGTTATCTCCTCCCTTACTACAACCATGAGAGGATAAAATGTAAACTCACCAGTAACTACAATAATTTTTTCACCAGGATGGTGTTTCTCTAACCACCTTTGTGAAGTAGTATCCAGCGTGTGTAGTTGTCAGTGAATTAATTGTTAGTTGTGGTGTCTGTTCCTGTCAGGTCAACTGTCACATCCACCTCAGTGACAGGACTACCATCAATATCCCATTCAACACTTGAAAAAGTGTCTTATCATTAAACATTATGGAGCTGAAAGGCATTACTTGGTGGCTTGGGAAGATACAATCTTACATTGGTCCTTTATTGCTATACTTGCCGCATCTGTAACACAAAATCATCAGACAAAACTGAAATGCACATGAACTAAAAACATCCCCTATTGGGCCCAACCACTCTATATCAGACCATAATTTATATAAAAACGATGTCCTTTGCGCAACGATATTACAAAACAAATGTCAGTGACATTTTTTTCATTTCCATGAGTAGAAGAATTATACTATTTATTTTTTCAACCTAAAAGGTCTTGCTTCTTCAGCTGCTGGGGACCCGGGCCCTTGGTTTTGAAATAATTGGCTTTTCATTCCCATAGGACTTTAAAGTCCATAATGTTTTCGTTATATTTTTATCTTAAAAAATACAAAATTTTGTCAAATGATAGAGTTGATAATTTTTTGGCGATATTTCTTAATAAAAAATGCCGTAGTTAATCAGGATTGTAGCAATGACGGGGGAATACCAAGGGATTATTTACGCTCTGTTGGTGCCACAGTCCACACGTGTGTAAAATCACACATGAGGGCCGCTTTGTATAACTTTCACAGTGGTCGAACTCTGTATAAATTCCGGAGAAGCGAGAGGTTTGTTTGGAAAACACGGTATGCATGTGATCAAGGTCAAGTTTTCGATATTTCTCACGATCACGAAGGTTGTCGCAAAATATGAAACATATATATATGTACATTAACTTTTGATACTAATTTATACTTTTTCGGAAATGAAACTTATAATTACCTGAAAATAGATCTCATCAGAGCCAGTAATATCCTCTTTAACTAATTAACTTGTAGATTATCTTTCTCTTACAGTTTACGAATTTTTCCTCCATTTGAATATGCTTTTATTCAAAGTCTTTCTCAGAAAAAGCATTAGAATTGTTGAAAATAGAATAAACACAGATTATAAACAGCATCCTTGGACACGGTACTGTATGGTTTGTAGCGAGAGGACTGTATGTTGATAGCGATTTTGGTTTTATATGGCGGTTTTGCATTGTTGGATTTAATAATTGTTGTCTGTTAGTAAATTAAGACCCAAGACCCCTCTTAACACAGAACACACGATTTATTGCCCAGTTGTTGCGATATACAAAGAACCACGGAGAAACGAAATATTTAAATTTTGTAAAAACTCTTTAGGAAAAGCAGCGAGAAAAAAAAATTCAAATAATTCAGAGGAAATAAGTCTCAAGGGAACGCATAATGTTCATGTATACATACTTGGTTCGGTATCCTCAAAACTCCAATGTACCAAATGCCAATTTTCCTGGAATTAAACTATATCTGAATGTTGACCAATCAGAAGCCAGGGAACTTAAAAAAAAGATCCCCAGACAAGAAACAATCTCCATTGACTTGGTTATTTGATATCATTAAAGCAAGTGTTGTGGATAAAGCTAATTGATCTGTAATTACATGATCATGGTGTGTACGATGGCTCGAGAGAATTAAAATTTTATCATTTGTTATCGATGTGTTTCAATTAAAATGAAAAACTGAAACGTATGCAGTAAAAAACCTCATAATTTAGATGTACGTTTACCTAATATATTAATAAGGTATATCATTGTAAAAAATAGTTTCATTTTCTAGGAAAGTTTTAACATCAAAGTAGCATGTCACCTTGATTATGTATCTCCCGAAACGCATGAAAGCTTTATTCTGATTGGTCGGAATTTTCCGAAGACACTTTTCTTCGAGAAAACGACACAGATCGAATCCCACGATATAGACATTAGGAGGAAAAAGCTAGTTAGAAAGAGTGAACAGAAAATACCTTAATGGTAGTCCGTCTTTTACGATTATGCAAAGGGGGCAGCAAGGAAATCTAACAACCTACATGCAGGATAGGCTAATTTACTGAGGGCCGAACGATGTCCAATGAATGAACACCCAATGTTGTTATTTTTATCTTCTGTTGTTATATATTAATTCAGTCACAGAAAGGCATTATTGTTGAATTTGTATCAGATATAACTCTAAAAATTTGACTAATATGATACATATATGGATTATAAACTAATCTACTCGACGGTTTCCATTATTTACAATAATACTTGCACTCGTGATTAAGCTATAGAATAGTCCTTAAATTGTAGTCATTATTTGTCTGTTACTCTTTTAAATCCTTAGTATCCTCGTAAGTCTTTGTAGCCAGACACTTTTAATTTTATTTTGTATGTGATCATGTGGATGTAGGTTATATTGTGTTTTAAATATGTGACATTTTAATAATTTTAATCTTACTCTGTAACCACCATCCTGAACTTGCAATTCTAATCACAGTTATTAAGACTATCAAATATGTACTGTTAGAAGCTTCGCATGACATACAAACAGGATTGAAATGATGAAAATACTCGTTTAAATAACACATTACTGTAGTACCATTTTGACATATCTCTAACGTTAATAACATAACAGAGATGTCCAGTGTTTGTTTGACGTTATACCGTGATGATTAAAGATTATAAATTTAATTGAATTTAATTACTTAATGTGTCATTAATTATAATTTGCTCTAAATATTATAGACTGAGCGTGGGTTATATCTATCTAATATTGTGAAAATGTTCGAAGAGACACATACAGCAAATCGCTAGTAATGCGACATATAATCACTACGAAGTCATACACATTCCGTCATGACCATTCTCAAACATACGTAGCCCCGAATAAAACACATGATTGTGGACATTATACAATAATAAATTTAATCACCAACCAACTTGGTTAGGATTAGTCCTCCTCCAAACAATCATCATTTGATATGCACTGATAGCCATAATTTCTTCAATTTGTTATTAAAAATTGCAGAATTGATCGGTTCCGCAAAATACTGGTGTTGTTGATTAATGAATAGAATTGGATTAATGTAGTATTATGAAGTGGTTATCAATATAAATATTATATAATATATAATTGTACACGATTGGCAAAAGTTTAAATAATAATCGCTTAACTATTAGATATTAATTAACGATATATATGATAGAAGTCCCTAGAATTATTAATTAAGACATGGTATTGTAATGCATCCCGCAAGGTTTTTATACGTGAACTCCTCACTCCACTCTGAAAAGTGGTACCACATGGATCGTCACACTCCGGGTTAATTCATTGTAGTGACCTTTGACCCCAAGATATGTTCGTAGTCAACTGATAGAATTTGACAGACGACACTAATAAACATATATGTGTTAGTGACTTATTTTTCGTCTTCTTTTATATAGAGTTCTCTATAAATTTCAATTATAAATCCTACTCTACTGTCAACATCGATCAAATCACTTAAACATCTATTATAGAATATTATTTCAACAAATTTTATTTCAATAAAAAAATGACAATGGATTTCAGAGATTGGTCAAGGGAGGTTAAACCATGGATAAGTCAATTAACTTGAAAATAAAGCAAGTAACTAAAGAAACAAACAGTTTTACACGAGCCATCACGATGCACTCTACACTAAGATCAAAGCGATATTTTGGATGTCGTCATATTTTGGTTTTAATTGGGCTTGGCACGAAAGCCGGCTCAAAAGGTTTAACTGAAACACCAAATCTTTATCTACGTCTCTTATTTTGTTGAGTATACTTTTCTTATTAGGACACTACTATTCCTCGGGAGATGTTTGAAGTCACTTACTGTAACATGTTAATTGTGGTTAGTTATCTGTTTTATCATTTAGCCGGAAAAGACAATTACACGTTGCGGGGATGTTTTCTTTCTTACTCTGATAAAAATAAGAAAATAAACTAAAAATAAACGTCCACGTATACAGTCTGTATCTCAGTTATCACTTAACCACCTCTATCGAGAGACAGAAAGATTGGATCTTAATCTGCGATCTAGTAGGCTTCAAATTCACATCACGTCAGTTTTGCATTGTTGAGGGGAAATATTTCCGACACAAAGTAACATAGGTCACCATCGATCTTCTAGATAGTTTGATTATTTTGATATTTCGCTCATATTCAAAAATGTTCTGAAGCAACTGTGACCACAAAAAATAAATTACGTAAAGGAATCGGAACAAGGAAAACGCAAGATCTTAAACCCATCAAAGTAAACAATCCTATTTTGATATAAATTTCCGACGAAGCCAAAGTATCCAATATATCGGCAGTTCTTAAACCATTGTTGTTTATACATCATGTACACTCATTTCACCGCGTTGTAGGCGTATACATCATGTACACTCATTTCACCGCGTTGTAGGCGTATACATCATGTACACTCATTTCACCGCGTTGTAGGCGTATACATCATGAGTTTGTTAGTATTGCTAAGATTTTGGCCTCTTACGTGTACTATTGTTAATTAAAACCTACGTATAGTAATTAAAAGCTACGTATTGTAAATATTGTAATTAAAAGCTACGTATTGTAAGTATTGTAATTAAAAGCTACGTATTGTAAGTATTGTAATTAAAACGTACGTGTTGTATATATTGCTATTAAAACCTACGTACATAGATACTATGTATTTGCTGAAACGGGGATATATTTCTGTTCGAGGAATAAGGGGTATATATTCGACGAATAGCTGTTCGAGCTATCCGGGGTTTTGTTACATACATGTAGATTATATAGGGACACGGTCGGGACCGTACGACCAGTTCGACGAATAGGGGGTATTCGAGAAATACGGGTTCGAGTTAGAGGGGTTTTACTATATTGTAGTTTTAAAAAAGTTAACTTTTGGTTCTAACATACTTACAATAGACTTGGACACTGACATTCCTTTCTATTGCCGGTGCAATGAATCCTGCATTTGTTGGCACTCGGGCATTACAGGTATAAGTTACCTCCCTTGTTCTGGGCAATTGGCTGTCCCTTAGCACCAGCTGATTATCAGAAGTCTGAGGAAGTTGTAATAAAACGCCCCCTCTCCTCCACTCCATCACACAGGCGGGGTTACAGTCAGTGGTACAGGTCACGGGACCAAACACATCCCCAACGATCAGCGGAGACCGACCGTCAGCGCCCTCTATATCAACAAACTGAGGACCGTCTGTAAGATATGTGTAAGAGTTTGTTTCAATTTAATTGGTTTTGGTAGGTATATTTTCTATTGTGAAGATATCAAGATGTGGATTGCATACAATAATAATCACATTTAATGGTTTTTTAATTTGAATCAAAAGACACTAAAATAAATGTTGAAACTAGTCATATTCTTTTTCCTATTTTACATGTTTTTTTATTACACCTCTTTTCGCCTTAATCGATTTCGTTGTCATTACAAATACACTATATATTGCGTAGTTAGTCAATATGTGGGGTGCAATACTTTACCAAATCATTATAAATGATACAGTTTATTTCAGCACAGCTCAATATTCTATACCAAAATACACCCCATGTCATGAACTTTATGTACAAATACAGTTTGGTTTAGGAAGTGTTTGGAGTAGAAAGTGTTTGGTTTAGAAAGTGTTTGGTTTAGAAAGTGTTTGGTTTAGGAAAAGTTTGGTTTAAAAAGTGTTTGGTTTAGGAAGGGTTTTGGTGTAGAAAGAATTTGGTTGTGGAAGGGTTTCGATTAGAAAGGGTTTGCTTTAGATTAACAGAACAATCTGCCTCGAGCTATCGTAAATTGTAATTTAAAATGTAATACATTAAAATATAATATCTTATTATTTTGATTGTAAGCTATGATAGGCAATTCTACTCACAAAGGGGCGTCAGTAGGTACTCTTCACTGTCCTCTGAGGGTGAGCCGCTGTACCCAGGTCTGTTCTCCATTGTCGTACACGTATAGGCATTATACCTGTCCCTCAGTCGCACTGGATCGATTATCAGGCTCGTGCCACTAACATTAAACCTATCATTGTTAAGTGAACTTCCGTTAAGTTTCCAACTTGATGTAAAAACGAGTCCGTGGTTGTCTGGCTTGGTTCGTGAAGTTGATGAACACCCGAGAGTTACAGAAGTGCCTACGACTGGGGATGATTGGCTAGCTGTTATAGTTGGCTTTGTCGGCGAGTCTACGAGTCAAAGATCATAAACAAATTAGAAAAATGTTATATATATACATGTACATATGTGGGCAGTCACAGAGGTACTAATTGTATAGGTCTGCGGTTTCCATGGTAACAGATCAAATATCGAAAATGGAAGTCACTCAATAAGGCTGTAGTTCAGGCGTATCAAACCCGATACATACAGAATGTTTCACGTAGATAAATATATACTTTAATGAACTTAATGAGTTATAGCCTGGAGCAAAAAAAATGTGTTTTTAAGAAATTTTCAACAAAATAAAAAAAATAATAAAATATGTACTCAAAAGCAAAAGTGAACGTTTTCGGAGTCCATTAAAAACCTTTGCCGGATGCAAGGATATCTAGACAGACAAACAGACTCACCAGTTATCTTCCCTCGTTGATCACATGATGAGAGGATATCAGGTAGAGTTTAACAGTTATCTCCCTTCCCTGACAACATTGTGAGAAGATAATCAGTAGAACTCACCAGTTATCTCCCCTCGTTGATCACACGATGAGAGGATATTAGGTAGAGTTTAACAGTTATCTCCCCTCCCTGGCAACATTGTGAGAAGATATTAAGTAGAACTCACCAGTTATCTCCCCTCGATCCCTGTCTACATGATAGGAGGATAATAAGTAGAAATCACCAGTTATCTCCCCTCCCTTACTACACCATGAGAGGATAAAATGTAAAACTCACCAGTAACTACCAATAATTTTCCACCAAGGATGGTGTTTCCTCTGACCACCTTTGTGAAGTAGTATCCAGCGTGTGTAGTTGTCAGTGAATTAATTGTTAGTTGTGTGTCTGTTCCTGTCAGGTCAACTGTCACACCATCCTCAGTGACAGGACTACCATCAATATCGCCATTCAACACTTGAAAAAGTGTCTTATCATTAAACATTATGGCAGCAGAAAAGGCATTATCTGGTGGCTTGGGAAGATACAATCTTACATTGGTCCCTTTATTGCTATACTTGGCCGCATCTGTAACACAAAATCATCAGACAAAACTGAATGCACATGAACTAAAAAGATCCCCTATTGGGCCCAACCACTTCTATATCAGACCAATAATTTATATAAAACCGATGTCCCTTTGCGCAACGATATTACAAACCAAATGTCAGTGACATTTTTTTTTCATTCCATGAGTAGAAGAATTATACTTTATTTTTCACCTAAAAGGTCTTGCTTCTTCAGCTGCTGGGGACCCGGGCCCTTGGTTTGAATCAATTGCTTTTCATTCCCATAGGACTTTAAATTCCATAATGTTTTCGTTATATTTTTATCTTAAAAAATACAAAATTTTGCCAAATGATAGAGTTGATAACTTTTTGGCGATATTTCTTAATAAAAAATGCCGTAGTTAATCAGGATTGTAGCAATGGCGGGGGAATACCAGGGGATTCCATTATTTACGCTGTATTGGTGCCACAGTCCACACGTGGGTAAAATCACACATGAGGGCCGCTTTGTATAACCTTTACAGTGGTCGAACTCCACTGTATAAATTCCGGAAGTTGCGATCGCCGAAACGAAAGGTTTGTTTGGAAAACACAGTATGCATGTGATCAAGGTCAAGTTTTCGATATTTTCTCACGATCACGAAAGTTGTCACAAAATATGTAATATATATATCTATATACATTAAACTTTTGATACTAATTTATAATTCTTCGGAAATGAAACTTATAATTACCTGAAAATAGATCTCATCAGAGCCTGTAATACTCTCTTTAACTAATTAACTTTAGATTATCTTTCTCTTACAGTTTACGAATTTTTCCTCTATTTGAATATGCTTTTATTCAAAGTCTTTCTCAGAAAAAGCATTCGAATTTTAGAAAATAGAATAAACACCGATAATAAACAGCACCCTTGGTCACGGTACTGTATGGTTTGTAGAGAGAGGACTGTATGTTGATAGCGATTTTGGTTTTATATGGCGGTTTGCATTGTTGGATTAATAATTGTTGTCTGTTAGTAAATTAAGACCCAAGACCCCCTTCTTAACACAGAACACCGAGTTATTGCCCAGTTAGTTGCGATGATACAAGAACACGGAAGAACGGAATATTAAATTTGTAAAAACATCTTTAGGAAAAGCAGTGAGAAAAAAAATTCAAATAATTCCAGAGGAAATAAGTCTCAAGGGAACGCATAATGTTCATGTATACATACTTGGTTCGGTATCCCTCAAAACCCCAATGTACCAATGCCAATTTTCACTGAAATTAAACTATATCTGAATGTTGACCAATCAGAAGCCAGGAAACTTAAGAAAAAAGAATCCCCAACAAGACCATCTCCATTGACTTGGTTATTTGATATCATTAGAAGCAGTGTTGTGGATAAAGCTATTGATCTGTAATTACATGATCATCGTGTGTACGATGCTCGCAGAGACATTAAAATTTTATCATTTGTTATCGATGTGTTTCAATTAAAATGAAAAATTAAACGTATCAGTAAAAAACCTAATAATTTAGATGTACAGTTGTACCTACTATATTGATAAGGTATATCATTGTAACAAAATAGTTTCATTTTCTAGGAAAGTTTTAACATCAAAGTACATGTCCACCTTGATTATGTATCTCCCGAAACGCCATGAAAGCTTCATTCTGATTGGTCGGAATTTCCGAAGACACTTTCTTCGAGAAAACGACACAGATCGAATCCCACGATATTAGACATTAGGAAGAAAAAAGCTAGTTAGAAAGAAGTGAACAGAAAATATCCTTAATGTAGTCGTCTTTTACGATTATGCAAAAGGGGCAGCAAGGGAAATTCTAACACCCTACATGCAGGACTAGGCTAATTACTTGAGGGCCGACGATGTCCAATGATGAACACTCCAAACTGTTGATTTTTATCTTCTGTTGTTATTAATATGATCAGTCACAGAAAGGCATTATTGTATGAATTTGTATACAGTATAACTCTAAAATTTGATAATATGATAATATTGGATTATAAATAGCCAGATTCTACTGACGGTTCCTTTTACAATAATACTGGCACTCGTGGCAATATTGGAAATAGTCTTAAATTGTCTTATTTGTTGTACCCTTTTAAATCAGTATCTCGTAAGTCTTTTAGGCCAGACACTTTAATTTATTTTGTATGTGATATGTGATGTACTGTATTATTGTGTTTTAAATATGTGACATTATAATAAAATTTATCTTACTTACTGTACCCACCATCCTGACATTGCAATTCATTCACAGTTCTAAGCTATCAATATGTACATGTAGAAGCTTCGAATTACATACAAACTAGGATTGAAATGATGAAAATATCGTTAAATACACATTATGTAGTACCTTTAGACGTACCTTACGTTAATAGCATAATAGAGATGTTGTTTTGTATGCGTTATACATGTGATTAAGATTAAAATTTAATTGGATTTAAATTGCATAGTGTCATTAATTAAATTTGTCTTAATAAATTATAGACTGAGCACTGGTATATCTATCTAATATGCTGAAAATGTTCGAAGAGACACATACAGCAAATCGCTAGTAATCGAAGGAATAATCACTACGAACCATACAGTCAATTCCGTCATGATCAGCTACAAACCATACAGTAGCCCCGAATAAAAAAACATGATTGTGGACATTATAAATAATAATTTATCACATACATTGTTAGGTTGTCTCCTCAAACATCATTTGTTCATCATCCATTTTGAATAAGTCCATAATTCTTCCAATTTGTTATTAAAATTGCAGAAATTTGGTCGGTTCGAATACTGGTGTTGTTGATTAATGGTTGATTATGTAGTATTATGAAGTGGTTATCAATATATATATATATATATATAATTGTACCGATTGCAAAAGTTAAATAAATAATCGCTTAACCTATTACGATATATAACACGATATATGAAGAAGTCCCTAGAATTATTAAAGCACAGATTGAATAGCAGTACCCGCCAACCTGGTTTTTAATCTCTCGCTTCGGCGATCGCAACCTCCGGAATTCATATGTAGTGACCTTTGACCCCAGATATGTTCGTCAACTGATAGATGTTGACAGACGACACTAATACATTACATCTTATTTTCGTCGTTTTTTATAATCGAGTCTCTATAAATATCAATTAAAATCCTACTTAAAATCGTCAAATCCTTTAACATCTATTATCAGATATTATTTCAACAAATTTTATTTCATAAAAAATATGAAAATGGATTCAGAGATTGGTCAAGGGAGTTAACCATGGAAAGTCAATTACTTGGAAATAAGCAAGTATAAAGCAAACAAACAGTTTTACACGAGACCATACGATGCACTCTACACAGATAAAAGCGATATTTTGGATGTCGTCATATTTTGGTTTATTTGGCGTTTGGCACGAAAGCTCAAAAGTTTAACACACCAAAATTTATCTACGTCTTTATTTGTTTGTAGATATTTTCTAATTAGGACATCTACCTGATATTGATCACTTATGTGAACATGTACTCTGTGGTTAGTTAATCATATGTTTTATTAACCGGAAAAACAATACAAGTTGCAAATGTTTCATTCTTTTGTAAAAAATAAAAAAAAAATAAAAAATAAAAACACGTATAAAGGTATGTGATTATTAACCACCTCTATCGAAGAAAGTTTGTCTAAATATCGATATGGCTTCAAATCACATCACGTCAGTTTTTCATTGTTGAGGGATATATCCGACGAAAGGACAAGTGAAACATGCAAATCTTCAGATTTTTTTTATATTTCGCTCATATAAAAGTTCTGTGTGAAATACGGAACAAAGGAAACGCCAAATCTAAACACACCAAATTAAACCATCCTATTTTGATATAAAATTTCCCGACGCCAAATATCCCAATATACGGCAGTTCTTAACCATTGTGCATGTGTGTCACAAATACGAGTTGTTTTAGCTTTCTCATGTATCGATCCCAACACTCATTTGATACTGAATATGTAATTCATGATTGATAGAATAGCAATGCTATCGCCAAATTAATCCAAAATGTCATTGTATGGTAAGCAAATACCTGTAACAAGAATTAAAATACAAATGCTTGATTTTAAACTTTTACAACAGATTTAAACACAGAGTTGTTCAGCAGTTCCGACATATTACCACTAGCCCTTCACCCCTATGGGTAGAGAATTCGGATCACAAGAGGGGCATATGCAATGTACTGACTGCGGGTCGGTGGTTTTTCTCTGGTTATTACGGTTTTCCTTCACCATCAAACCTTGAACGTCCTTAAATGAAACCAGGAGGCTTGTGACTGTGGCTCTGCAAACTGGTGCAGCTTAAAGTTATATTTCATGCTATTTACACTGTAATGATATGTCACGTAAACATTTGATATTAGAACATGGACATGTAACTTGATGATTTAGCTCCCCAAAAACATATGTCGGCCTATAAGAGAGCCGAAATCTAGTGATCATATATTCCTGGTTTTGAATAAAGCGCCTTCAATCACCGCCATTTTCAGTGACTTCGGGTATTGTCGGATTCCGAATAGTATCACGTGACTGACGTCGACACGACCTGCACGTGGTGAGCTAGGTAACTAGCGTAAGCGCACATGTGTTTGTTTACGTTTTCCTTCTGGGCAATATAAGCAAATCATGCAGGTATATGTCCACAGAATGAATATTTGAAACATTCAATTCTCACATTGCCGTAAAATATTGTGTGTATCGACTTTTGTAATGTGCGAGCATTATTTTCTTTGTAGATCCATTAGCTGAGGTCGACCCCATGTTTTGTTTACGAAAAGTTGTTGACATTTTCTCTTGGTTTCACAACACTCGAGTTACTTCGCGATTGTCGTGACGGTGTTCGGAATGATTCGGCATCTTTCGAGCCTATTTTTCACGTGTACACGTTAAAAAGATTTTTTTACTTATATAAGTAAAAATACTTCCAGTGCTGCATTTTTATAAAAAGTGGTATAATTAGAAAGTTTAAAACTCAGACAGATGGAGAAAAATATGCATAACACTTATGCACTTTTCACTATGACAAAAAGGGCGAAAGTTATAGACCATACAACTTTAATATATGGTGTCGAAATTGGTGCATAAAAGTTATGTATCGCGGTAATTGATACAACCATGCGCCAGAGGTCTTATATATATTTAAGTTCCTTACCAGTAGTAACAGTGGTTGATGATGAGCCACTAACACTCCCAGATCGGATTGTTGATACCTTTATCCTGTAGGCAGTGTCCGGTTTGGTTTGGTTATACTGGTACATCAATACATCCGATGACAAATACTTGTACAAAGGATTTTTACCAATCTTCTCCTCAGTGACTTCAATGTAGTACTGATCAACCCTCAATCGGTCAGGAGGACCCCATGTCACCTTGAGAGTACCATCAGCAACATACACAGCTGTAATGTTGGTTGGAGGAACCGACTGGGCTGTAGTATAACAAACATATTATATATTATATAACTGTTAGGTTGGTGGGGGTATAGACTGGGCTGTAGTATAACAAACATATTATATATTATATAACTGTTAGGTTGGTGTGGGGTATAGACTGGACTGTAGTATAACAAACATATTATATATGATATAACTGTTAGGTTGGTGGGGTATAGACTGGACTGTAGTATAACAAACATATTATATATTATATAACTGTTAGGTTGGTGGGGGTATAGACTGGGCTGTAGTATAACAAACATTATATAACTGTTTGGTTGGTGGGGTATAGACTGGACTGTAGTATAACAAACATATTATATATTATATAACTGTTAGGTTGGTGGGGTATAGACTGGGCTGTAGTATAACAAACATATTATATATTATATAACTGTTAGGTTGGTGGGGTATAGACTGGACTGTAGTATAAGAAACATATTATATATTATATAACTGTTAGGTTGGTGGGGTATAGACTGGACTGTAGTATAACAAACATATTATATATTATATAACTGTTAGGTTGGTGGGGTATAGACTGGGCTGTAGTATAACAAACATATTATATATTATATAACTGTTAGGTTGGTGTGGGTATAGACTGGGCTGTAGTATAACAAACATATTATATAGTATATAACTGTTAGGTTGGTGGGGGTATAGACTGGACTGTAGTATAACAAACATATTACATATTATATAACTGTTAGGTAGGTGGGGTATAGACTGGGCTGTAGTATAACAAACATATTATATATTATATAACTGTTAGGTTGGTGGGGTATAGACTGGGCTGTAGTATAACAAACATATTATATATTATATAACTGTTAGGTTGGTGGGGTATAGACTGGGCTGTAGTATAACAAACATATTATATAACTGTTAGGTTGGTGGGGTATAGACTGGGCTGTAGTATAACAAACATATTATATATTATATAACTGTTAGGTTGGTGGGGTATAGACTGGGCTGTAGTATAACAAACATATTATATATTATATAACTGTTAGGTTGGTGGGGTATAGACTGGGCTGTAGTATAACAAACATATTATATATTATATAACTGTTAGGTTGGTGGGGTATAGACTGGGCTGTAGTATAACAAACATATTATTTATTATATAACTGTTAGGTTGGTGGGGTATAGACTGGACTGTAGTATAACAAACATATTATATATTATATAACTGTTAGGTTGGTGGGGTATAGACTGGACTGTAGTATAACAAACATATTATGTATTATATAACTGTTAGGTTGGTGGGGTATAGACTGGGCTGTAGTATAACAAACATATTATATATTATATAACTGTTAGGTTGGTGGGGTATAGTCTGGGCTGTAGTATAACAAACATATTATATATTATATAACTGTTCGGTTGGTGGGGTATAGACAGGACTGTAGTATAACAAACATATTATATATTACATAACTGTTAGGTTGGTGGGGGTATAGACTGGACTGTAGTATAATAAACATATTATATATTATATAACTGTTAGGTAGGTGGGGTATAGACTGGACTGTAGTATAACAAACATATTATATATTATATAACTGTTAGGTTGGTGGGGTATAGACTGGGCTGTAGTATAACAAACATATTATATATTATATAACTGTTAGGTTGGTGGGGTATAGACTGGGCTGTAGTATAACAAACATATTGTATATTATATAACTGTTAGGTTGGTGGGGGTATAGACTGGACTGTAGTATAACAAACAAATTATATATTATATAACTGTTAGGTTGGTGGGGTATAGACTGGACTGTAGTATAACAAACATATTATATATTATATAACTGTTAGGTTGGTGGGGTATAGACTGGGCTGTAGTATAACAAACATATTATATATTATATAACTGTTAGGTTGGTGGGGTATAGACTGGGCTGTAGTATAACAAACATATTATATATTATATAACTGTTAGGTTGGTGGGGTATAGACTGGGCTGTAGTATAACAAACATATTATATATTATATAACTGTTAGGTTGGTGGGGTATAGACTGGGCTGTAGTATAACAAACATATTATATATTATATAACTGTTAGGTTGGTGGGGTATAGACTGGGCTGTAGTATAACAAACATATTATATATTATATAACTGTTAGGTTGGTGGGGTATAGACTGGGCTGTAGTATAACAAACATATTATATATTATATAACTGTTAGGTTGGTGGGGTATAGACTGGGCTGTAGTATAACAAACATATTATATATTATATAACTGTTAGGTTGGTGGGGTATAGACTGGGCTGTAGTATAACAAACATATTATATATTATATAACTGTTAGGTTGGTGGGGTATAGACTGGGCTGTAGTATAACAAACATATTATATATTATATAACTGTTAGGTTGGTGGGGTATAGACTGGGCTGTAGTATAACAAACATATTATATATTATATAACTGTTAGGTTGGTGGGGTATAGACTGGGCTGTAGTATAACAAACATATTATATATTATATAACTGTTAGGTTGGTGGGGTATAGACTGGGCTGTAGTATAACAAACATATTATATATTATATAACTGTTAGGTTGGTGGGGTATAGACTGGGCTGTAGTATAACAAACATATTATATATTATATAACTGTTAGGTTGGTGGGGTATAGACTGGGCTGTAGTATAACAAACATATTATATATTATATAACTGTTAGGTTGGTGGGGTATAGACTGGGCTGTAGTATAACAAACATATTATATATTATATAACTGTTAGGTTGGTGGGGTATAGACTGGGCTGTAGTATAACAAACATATTATATATTATATAACTGTTAGGTTGGTGGGGTATAGACTGGGCTGTAGTATAACAAACATATTATATATTATATAACTGTTAGGTTGGTGGGGTATAGACTGGGCTGTAGTATAACAAACATATTATATATTATATAACTGTTAGGTTGGTGGGGTATAGACTGGGCTGTAGTATAACAAACATATTATATATTATATAACTGTTAGGTTGGTGGGGTATACACTGGACTGTAGTATAACAAACATATTATATATTATATAACTGTTAGGTTGGTGGGGTATAGACTGGGCTGTAGTATAACAACAGGATACAACATTCTGATATACTACTGACTCAGACATAGTCTCCTATAAATCTTAATTTGGAATGTCCATCATCATATTTTCCCGTTGTTCGCTACCCGAGTAGGCATGTGCTCCAATGACAACAATATTTACTAACATAACTGGGAGATTTTGTTTTCGGAATTAATCTATTGAAAACCAACAGGTTTGATGAATTCAATTGTGAAAATCATTTCAATAGACAAACATCTATGATGCCATATAAACAGATAAATGTATGCACTGTAAAATTCTTGTTTGTTATGTCTTAGGCCATCCTCGATACCCCAGGGGTTACGATCACTTACGATCTCTACACCCCAGGACTATATCATAGTGAAATTGAAGGCAGTTCAGCGGAAAACATTTAACCAATCACAGGCTAGCAAAGATTTCCTTTGAAGACTACAGAGAGAGCGACGCCTAACATCAAAGTCTTACAGTCAACCACAGTGTACCGTTATATGGCTCCTTTGAGGTAAATCAAAGGACTAAATTACCTGTTCTGTTCTGTTGCTTCCAGTTTTACTATGAGATTGTCCATGAGTGTAGAGATCGTAAGTGATCGGAACCCCTGGAGTATCAAGGATGGCTTTATATATACTCATTTCCCTGCACTGTTGATGTAATTAGATCATAACTGATTTTCAGCTCTCATACATTCATACTTTTAAAATTAAAACTTTTAAAAAGTTTTTAACAATTGATAATTAATGAAATATTAAAAGCTCTTCTTGATTCGTGAGTATGAAAAATACAGCACAAATGACTTCCAGTATCAGTATTATTAGTAAAGTGAATTAAAACAGCAGTTTGACTATTACATTGCGGTTTTCTGCTCGTGTTGTCGTACTCGCTATGTGTACCACACTTACGTGTAGTAGTTACATTGTTATATATTACACAGTATACCTACATCAACATTATGATAAATACAAATTAGTGAAGTAAGTGTCATACTTACCCCAGCTTAAGGTCAAAGTCATACACACAAAGACAAAATACTGGTAGATTTTCGACATTTTGATGTCAACTTCACAAAATTCACAATTTGTTTATAACAAGGAAGTATTGTCACGATGATTATTCTATAGGTTAAAGGTCACCGACATCATCATCTGGGGTCGGAGGTCATTTCCAGCCTCTTACACGTACCAGATTTTTTATACACAGACAATCCATCGGTAAGAGGTCCTCATTAAATCATCTTTATGAGATACACCATTAAATCTCCTTAAAAGCCCACTACCTTTCCGAAACAGCTTTTAATTTTTAAAATGGGAATGCAAAACGAGATCAATAATTTTGTAGAGATCGTTCAAGTTATTAACTTACCGTTAATACTACATTTATCATCATCTTCTGAGAAAAAAATAATTTAAAAAAATAAAATGTTAATTTTCATAACGCGGGTCGTATTATGTTTCCGGTCGTCGTCCTCAGCATAAGCCGTTGATATGTATTTTCTTATGATATTAATGTTTTCAAGAAACCTTTAAATTTGACTCCGGAAAGTTAGTGGGCCTTTAAGATGCTACACCACCAACAAATGGTAATTTTTCCTATTAAAAACAGGAGCTGATGACTTAGAATTTTCTCCAGTTACAAAAGTTACTTACTTAACACTATTATCATCAATTAAAACCTTTTATCATTTTACTTCAATATCAAAGTATTTAGAATAATAAATTGCATCCCCCTTAAAAAACATCCATGACAGAGAGTTATTGAATGTGCAGAAAGCTGAAGTCAAACAAATAAATCTATATATCTTTTAGTGTTGATTAGATATATATACACAATTAAACATTACTTGTTTTCCAATTATCTTAAAACCAGCTATTAAAAGAACATACTTTTAAAAAAACATAAAAAATAGAGAGAAAAAAACGAGGAATAATGCGGTATTACCAGGGTAATGGTTAATGCTTACAAGAATAATACAGTTGTGAGTGGTGGTAAGCTGTATTCAGTCACACATTGATCTTATAAACATAATGTGTACACATTCAAGCTAGGTCAGAGTTCAGGGGTCAGAGATTAAAGTGAAGTAGTTAGCCTAACACTAAGCATTAGGACAACATCCTGCTGACAAATAATACATAGAAAAACTCAGAGGATTATAAACTATACCAAATACGGCACATGACTTGCCTTAAATTGATAATACATAGAAAAACTCAGAGGATTATAAACTATACCAAATACGGCACATGACTTGCCTTAAATTGATAATGCATAGAAATTGACTACCTCGGTAAATTTCCCACCTTCTAAAAATATGTCCTTTATGCAAATGTGTCCTTTATATAGAAATGTACATTATAGATATATCTACTTTATATATAGAGTTGTCTTTTATATAGAGGTGTCTTTTATAGACAGGTGACCTTTATATAGAGGTGTCTTTTATAGACACCTGTACTTTATATAGAGATGTCTTTTATAGACAGGCGTCCTTTATATAGAGGTGTCTTTTATAGACAGGTGACCTTTATATAGAGGTGTCTTTTATAGACACCTGTACTTTATATAGAGATGTCTTTTATAGACAGGCGTCCTTCATAGAAAGTTTTCCTTTACAGACAGGTGTCCTTTATAAAGAAATGTCCTTTATAGACAGGCGTCCTTTATAAAGAATTGGTAAGAGTATACTCTCTGAATCAGGTGTTTACTTATTTGGATATTGATATTTATAAATTCTTCCTATACCTGTTATTCAGTAGTTATAGCCGGTCAAATGAGTGGGCAGTAATGTTTGTTCATGTAATACAAGTGTGAGTATGTATATATTTTTTGACAAAGGATTTGTGAATTTCTTGTACATGTAAGAGTGAGAGTAAACAAGTTGATTGTTATGATAATTTGTAAATTGCAATGATGAAAAACCTGAATAAAAAGAAAATTATTAAAAAAATTGTCCTTTATAGACAGGTGTCCTCTATAGAGAGTTGTCCTTTATAGACAGGTGTACGTTATAGAGAGTTGTCCTTTATATAGAGGTGTCTTTTATAAACAGGTGTCCTTTATAGACAGATGTCCTTTATAGACAGGTGACCTTTATAAAGAGGTGTCCTTGATAAACAGGCGTCCTTAATTTAAAAGTTGTCTTTATACATAACTTAAAGACAACCTTGTAGTTTGGACATATAATATCAAGAGTTAAACAAAGGGGAGTAACTCGTCTGTACTCTAGCCCTTTAGTCATTCAGTATTACGAATTATATACTGCATCGTGTCAAGAAAATTAGACTATGTGGTACTGTGGGTCTTACCCGTCCTTACTCATTATGTACAGCAAGTCGAGTAGATAGTACATGGCATCGTACAACTTCACAATAAGAGACGCTATCAAAGTAGTCAGTGCATATATAATATGTGTCTGGAATGTTTAACTTCACCGATGCGATTAACTTTTAAAAGTATCCATACAATAGAAAGCTACTTAAGGCGGCTATTGTTGGCTCGCGGGACTAAAAATATCCACCACATATGTGTGTGTATTCATGTATGTCAGAATATAATGTATGTTATAAGTGCGTATACGTTGTAAGTACGTTGTCATTGTACAAATAATATGTAGATATTGTTTAGGTATGTTTTTACGCATTATTTGACAAACAGTACTATTTTGATGATGGATTGAAGCTGGAGTTCCCAGAATCAAATCACCAGCGAACAACAAGTATTTGGGTCAACTGTTTGTTTGGTGATACTGTTAGACGATATGACAAATTAAACAAACTTTATTTTTCCACCATGTTTCGAAAAATATTGTTTTCAGAATTTGTCATATAAAAAAATATTGTCAGTTGTAATAGGTCATAGTTTGGTGTTGGGGTCAAATGAATCTCGGACTGACTAGTTTGTCACAGTCATATACCACGGGGAATCGCAAGTAATAAAAGATAATCGGACAGCTGTTTTGGTAATAATATATGATATCTATCATATTATAAAAATATGCGTGCGCCTGTGGTATACTGGCATAAAACTAAATATTTCCCTGTTGCACATAACAGGTACAAGTTGTTCAAAAGGTGACTAGGCTAATCGGTTTTACGAAAATTTTCAAATCAAGATAAAATAATTTCTGGTAATATACATTCTACAAAATTTCATAAGATTCCTAAGGACTCCATTTTTAACTTACTTAATGATTTTAGTGAAGTTATAACCACAAATGTTGCTGCAAATTAGAAATGAAAAATTTCACAAATCGCGTGATTAAGCTAAATCATCCTTTGAACAACCGGACCCAGAATGTCTTATTTCGGTGTCAGGGTCATAGGAAACTCGGGCTAATGTGCCAGGTTTTTTTTTATGTCTGTGCCCCTGATGAGTTCACGTGTGTATACTTATTCCACATACACGTGTGCTAGATTGCACTACCGGCACAGGCGTCTGGCTTTTTAGATATACGGACACCTCTATATACATGTAATACAGTGCACATATATAGAGATATCGTGTATCTATCGAGCCAAACGCCTGTGCTACCAGCTGTAACACGTGTGCTATTTTGTCGCACCTTGTGCTGTGTATTCCCCCGTCAGCACCAAAGTCAGTGGCACGGATACCCATAACCTGTACACACAAAAAACAAACAAATATCGGAGCCTGCCACTGAGCACCCAGCACACAACAGACAACATTGAAGGCCGCGAGCTTACAACTAGAGCGAGACTTTAGATCGACGTGTTAGTGAGACTTGTAAAGGTCAAGACTTTAAGGCCACACCACGCGATCTCCAACTGACCACCACCGGTCAAGACTTTTTCCGTCCACACGTCAACATGGCCAGTGAAGGAAGGTATACGTCCAATTTCTCCACGATTCTCAATAGATGGACATCGGCTTCTGATCGTAAGTAAAAGAGTATACGTAAATATCTTAAACTAATTCAAATACTCTTTGTTGTAACATAATTCTACGTACGTAACATGAACTATTTACTATAAGTCTATTTATAAACGGACATGTTCATTCAGGGTGTCAAAGCAAACACAAATACAAGCCGTGTGTAACACGTAGAGTAAAAGACGAAAATTTACAAAACTTTGGGATATTTTCTATTTTCTATTGACATCAGTGCATTTTGAAATCATTTGCATGATACAATACAATATACTATACAGTATACAATATAATATACAATACAATAACCTAATGCAATATACAACACAGTTATACAAGTAATATATTCAACAATACAATATACCGATTACAATATATAATTGATATAGTATACAATACAATATACCGATTACAATATACAATATAATTATACAATTGATATAGTATACAGTACAATATACCGATTACAATATACAATATAATTATACAATTGATATAGTATACAGTACAATATACCGATTACAATATACAATATAATTATACAATTGATATAGTATACAGTACAATATACCGATTACAATATACAATATAATTATACAATTGATATAGTATACAGTACAATATACCGATTACAATATACAATATAATTATACAATTGTTATAGTATACAGTACAATATACCGATTACAATACACAATATAATTATATAATTGACATAGTATACAATATACCGATTACAATATACAATATAATTATATAATTGTTATAGTATACAGTACAATATACCGATTACAATATACAATATAATAATACAATTGATATAGTATACAATATACCGATTACAATATACAATATAATTATATAATTGACATAGTATTCAGTACAATATACCGATTACAATACACAATATAATTATATATTTAATATAGTATACAATACAATATAACCGAATATGATACACAATAAATTAACCGAGTACAAGAATTTTATAAAAAAATCACTTTGAGATACAATTAAGATTAATTCGTAAGAACTGTTATTGGGACAAAAATGTGTATAGTTATATGATAAGGACGTATTGTTTTAGAGAAAATTATAAACACGAAAAGAAACTTATATAGAGGCATCGCAGATTATTGTGTTAAACTGATTAGGTTCTGTATATAATTTAGTGATATCTTGTTAACAATTAAATTTAAAAAAAAACCTCACAGCCCATATAATTCGACCTGTTAACAATTTTAATAACCACATAGGCCATATAATTCGGCCTTTAAAATCCTAAATTATATGACCTGTGAGGTTTTTAAAATTGTTAACGAGATGTGAGAAGTTTTGTGCAAGCTAGGTCGGATCCAGACAGTTTTAAAATATGACTAAAAGGTGATATGCTCCCTTAGTATATAAAACGTAAAGCGCGTTCCTAAATCCTTTACATTGTATCAAACTGTCAAGCTAGAGGACAACAAAAGTGTAGTTAATTACACTTCTTCATGTCAATGTCAAATTCGCGACAGAAAATCCTTTTCAAAATAGTTGACACTCTTTCTATAAATTTTCATGCATTACTTGTTTGCCTACATATACGGAGTGGGATTTATATGGGTTGGTTTTCATTTGGTTCTTATTGGACCAGACATTCTGGTATTTACAGTCGATTTCCAGTGTGTGAATACTTGAATTGTCATTAACATACATCAACCAAATTATATAACTTTTGATGACTTTATGTATAAAAGATATGTCATTGACAAAAAACATTAAAAAAGAGTGGGCACAAGATTGATCCCTGAAGAACACCTTTTTTAGACTTCCAACCAGTCACCAGTTTCCTGCTGCGCAATTAGATAGGCATCTGTTCCACAGCTCCACGTGCAATGTTAACCGGCTGGTCTTGAGGAAGACAGTCAAATATGCTTTAGACAGGTTCTACTCATTTTTTGTCCAAAGCACGATGGCTATCTATTTGTTTGATTAATAACGTCCTATTAACAGCCAGGGTCATGTAAGAACGGCCTCCCATGTATGCAGTGTGTAGTGTGTATGAAGTGCGAGGTGCGTGTTTTGGGAGACTGCGGTTTGTTCGTGTTGTGCCTTCTTGTATAGTGGAATTGTCGCCCTTTTATAGTGCTATATCACATTATACTAACAACGGGCGAACCAGTCGTTCCACTCCCTTAATGAGAACGCTAAACATGAGCAGAAACTACCACTTATATAGATCATTGTTAAAGACAAACATACACGTATGATCGTATTTCGTTCATACAATGGTAGGTTTGTAGAGTTGGATTACGTTGTCCATATCGCGAATGTGAACACAGCTACATAGTGGCCACGAGTACAGGATATTGTCGGGGAGTATAACAGAATGTAAAGATGTTTGTCTGTGTGCCGTGAACTCGATCTTATTTACACAGGTGACCACTTAAGACATAATTGAGACGAAACGAAACGGAGGACTTTACATTTAAACTAAAAATTCTAAAAAGTAGAGCCGATTTGTGAAGTAGATTAGTACAGCCATTCGTCAGTTCAGAGTTACTTCCTTTCACTTCGCCAATACAGAGTTGTTTCCCTTCCTTTCACTTCGCCAATACAGAGTTGCTTCCCTTCCTTTCACTTCGCCAATACAGATCAAGTTGTTTCCCTTCCTTTCACTTCGCCAATGCAGAGTTGTTCCCTTTCTTTCATTTCGCCAATACAGAGTTGTTTCCCTTTCTTTCACTTCGCCAATGCAGAGTTGCTTCCCTTCGTTTAACTTTGCCATTGGAGAGTCGTTTCCCTTCCTTTTACTTCGCCAATACAGAGTTGCGTCCCTTCCTTTCACTTCGCCGTGGTGTCTTTGATAATGGCGCTACTAGTATTCGCGTTGTGTCTCCTTGTGACAGAGAGTCTCTGATATATAGGAATATAATTATCTCACTACGGGAGTTGGTTTACTTGTCATTAGTTGTCATGGAGTTAGCTAAATAGCGGATGTTTGGTTCGTCTGCTTTGAGGAGTCCATTACTGTCAACCATCAGAGAATTTCGGTAATGAATCTTACAGTATCGCTGCCTATAAAAACCAATGCAGAGGTAAACGTTCGTGTGCAGAGAAAAATCAACGCTTCAATTATCGGTGCAGACTTAACCATAGCAACAAGATTTCTTAGATAGAATCATGCATTGCAGCCATGTTAATAGATTACGTCTAACAGCCAATCTTTTAACATCAAGATTTCCCAATTATTTCGCTGGTACAGGCACCTAATAATGTTTTGAGTGGTGTAGGCCTGTATGCACTAAAGCCTATAAAGTACCAGAACAGTGCCGTCAGAAACACAGGGACCTGACACATATTTTTGTAATAAGTCATATAAACGTATATGCGAGTTATTGATATTTTACAATATTTTTAAGTTTGAAGATCGCCTATTTCGGTCATCCATATACACTACCACGTCTAGTGAAGCGTCAGTTATGAGATTAATTTTATTGAAATAATTTTCAGATTTTAAAAATTTGACAATATCGAGGGTAAAACCCCGAGGCTTGCCGAGAGTTTAACAACATTTTGTGATCCCGAGGGTAGAATATCCCTTTCCTTCATATCCACATATGCAAGAGTATTTTTCTCTTATTTATCGACATTTTATTGTAATTTTACTATAACAATTTTCCGACATTTTGAAATAAATTCGAAACAAAATGTGAGTACAAGTCAATTCTCCAATTATGAAAATTGCGTGATATTTTCAAAGCAAATCCCGTTGTTTGTATCTTTAAAATTAAAGGCTGCTTTGTTTCTGAAACAAATGCTAAAATTGTCCCGAGAAATCTTGTCGAGGCTGTGACGTCACGAGGCACGATGTATTGTCTGAGACCAGTCTGTAGGTACGAGAGAAATATATAAATACCCCTTGGTGGAGAGCTGTCGGACTCTAAATTGTTACATACAAATATATCTCCAGAGCAGATCTGTGCCGCTAGTTCACACAGAGGTCACTCCTGTGATCTGCCAAGTCGTCATTTATTTACATTAATTTCTTGGCAATGTTTTCAAACAATGAACCAGACAATATTGTTGTCGGATATACGTCATAATACATATCAATTATTGTAATTCTTACTTCATTTTTTAAAATGATTGATATAGAGGTAAATGTCTTATAAACGATAATTATGTTATAGAGAATACTCCTTGTTTCTTGATGAATAACACTTATATTCCATAGAGTGGGTGGAAACTTTGATATTTTTCACGATTACGTAACACCAGTGAAAACATATAAAACAAAAGTTTCCACCTCATGAGATGAAATATATCCGTTATTCATCAAGAAACAATGCATATTCTGTTCATTACATTTTTACGTGTCTGTCCTAGGCCTACACCACAGGCGTTTGGCTCTTTATACATTTTTCTCTATATATAAGTGTAATATTGTGTCATTTCATACTGCACGATATATATTGTATATAAAGATAAATTATCTGGCTGTCGATTGAGAGTATTCCCATCGTCACATCTTATACGGTTTGTTAATAATCATACTTTTTTCTGAAATTCATTAAATTGGGCAATGTTTTATGACTGGCCGAATTGTAGACCTTGACACAGTATTGCATATATATAGAGAGAAACATGGCTATAGAGCCAAACGCCTGTGTCTACACTAGGCCAATTATTTCAATCTAACGCGATGCTTATTCACTACCACATATTTAATTCCCACTTTCTAATTTAGTTTTACAATGTGGGGTGCAAATTAACATAAAATAATCAAAATTAAAATGCAACACATGTATCCTCTAACAAAGTAAGATTCCCGTATTGTATTTTGTTTTTGTATTTCAAAAGAGAGAGGGCTTCTTCAAATAACTTGGAAAACGTGTGCCCAATCCCAGTATATATAAGATATCACAATAAAATATGTTTAAATCAATATTTCAAAAAAGGTATCCCCCCAAAACAATAATACATACAGACTCAGATGAAAAATACTACATATATTTTTACTCAGATGAAAAATTCCACATATATTTTCACTCAGATGAAAAATACCACATATATTTTCACTCAGATGAAAAAATACCACATATATTTTCACTCAGATGAAAAATACCACATATATTTTCACTCAGATGAATTTTCACCATAAAACCTTACATTTTTGTATTTTTGTTATTTTTTCTTGTGACCGTCTGGTATGTAAGACGTTAGAATTGTGCCTGCTGTCCCCATTGCATGATCGTAAAGGACGACTAAATCCTATAATTTCTCTTTTTCCTTAATGAATCATTTCGTCTTTGATTGGACTCCACTTTTTAACCTTAAGTCGAAAGTTTGCAAAATGTTTTAGTATTATTTTTACATACTGGTTTAAAACAAATTGTATTGTCAACATTAACTGATGGTGGCTGATATCGGTCAAGTCGCACTGTCACATTGGCGACCCCGCCATGCGATAATGCGCCAAACGATTTTATGACAGTGCGCCAAGGGACAACGCGAATACGCCAAGCAAAGGCCGACATTACGACAATGCACCATGCGATTGTGCGACATTACGCCATGCAATACTGTGCTATGCGACAGTGCGACCACATGGCACATTGAAATGGTGGCTGATTTTGCCCATGTCGTACTGTCATATTGGCGTCCCCGTCATATGATGATGCGCCTTGCTACGAGCGACACTGCGCCAAGCCAAGAGCGACAATCCAGCATGCGACAGAACGACAATACGCAATGCGCCATGCTACATTATGACAATCCGCCATGCGACAGTGCGACAATACGCAACGCGACAATGCGCCAAACAAAAAGCGACAATTCGCCAAGAAAAAATCGACAATGCAACAAATCGACATTGCGACTATGCGCCAAACGAAGAGCGACAATGTGTCATGCGACAGTGGACAATTCGCTATGCAACAGAAACACACTGTCGCATGGCGGGGTTGCAAATCCGGTACACTAGCTTTGCAGTAATATATAAACTTGACTTATTTCACATCGATTGAGAAACAAGTTATGCTTCTTATAGAGAATACACGGTTAGTATCTTACATTACAAGGTTTATTTTGATGCGAGACTTAGGAAAGCCGAGATCTCGGCTTTCCGTGTCGAGCACCAAAATAAACCTTGTATTGTAAGATACTAACCGTGTATTATGTTTATCCTGCAACCATTATGATATTCAAAACGAAAGCAAATTGACAGTTATTTACTTGGTTTTGCTCGAAGCGAGACGCTTCTTTGATGCGGAGGAAAAGATTAATTCACTTATCCGAATGAGAGTGTACTCCTTTTTACTACCGTGGGAAATATATAAGCGCATTCGCAAACAGTACCAGTAATTCTATTTAGTGTGTAATATCACTGAAACGAAATGAAAAAATTGAAAAAAAATAATAATTACCAATTACAGGTTGTTTTTTTTTACAATACCTACTTTTGCAATGAGCAAAGAAAAAGACGCCATCGCCGTACGAAATGTTCGATATCGTAAAAATGTCGTCATTCCGGTGAATGTGACATCACTTATTAGCGGGACTGAATGACGTTTCATTCACTGGAAGGTTAAAGTTCAGGTTCAAGTTAGAAAATGCTCCGTCAGATTTGGAACAAATTCACGTGATTGTATTGACGGATAAAGCATATCGTATTGACGAATAAAGCATAAGTTTATCCGGCAGTAGTTATCCGTCAGTATGTTGGACAGTTGCAGAGTAAATAAAAAACACTTTTGATGGTCTGGTTAAAAGCGCATTCGTGAAGTGTCTTAGTATACAGTAAATCCGGTGTAACGAGAAGCATTCTATCTCGTCCAGATCTTTGAATCACTCTTTGCACTTTCGATTCACTTACATTTAAGATAGTTGATAATGATGTAAGAAAACGCTATGAAGTTAAATGATACAGACGGTGTATGTGTGTAACACATACTTAGAGTCATGTACAACAGGAAATCCCCATCATATGTTTTTATTTATATACACATACTAGGTCTGATGCTTGCTCCGCCGTGTAACTGTGTGTAACATTCTAACGATATCTGCACTATTAATGTGTGTGCTGGGTAACGGAGACTGCAGTTTCTATCGGATTTAAAAGCTGATTTGGATATTACGTGTACTAACACCAATAGAAGAACGTTACGTGTTCCAGACGGATTTAACCGAACCAGATTTTGAAGTTTCTTTGTATTTTTCTATTGAATCAGTATATATATAGTAACGATGCTATGATTGGTTAGACACGAAGTTATTGGCAAGTTCTGACCAATCACAAGAACCGTTATATCACAGATAAGTAATTACATGCCTACCAATCAGTGCAAGAGGGATTTTCCACCTATGACTGAAGAGGGGGCCTTAGAGTGATGACGGCATCAATTAAATGCAGATAAGAATAGCGCGGAGCAATCGCAGCATTCGCAGCAGGGGACCAGACTAAGTTAAATGTTGAACTATCGAGTCGTATCAGTTTAAAATTAACGTTAAAAGGAACAAGGATGGGTACTATATGTTCATGTCTACAGCAGGGGAAAGGGGCTCCACCCCAACCCGTCAGTGACACAGTGACACGTGAAGGCAGATTCCCCCTTAACACGACCCCTAGCGGCGGCCAGCTTGACCCGGATATAGGTGGCGTATTGGCGGTTTGATTTACTAATATTTACATTTCCGTTTTTTGTTCCGCGATTCCATCAATTGACCGGCTGTTACATCAATCGTATAACGTTGAAAAAACGAAGTTTTATCTGATCGGAACATAAGATTTAAAAGAAATAGTCGGTTGAAATGTAAATATAAGGAATGGTTATTAATTTGTATTGTTTACTGTGATGTAAACTGCATTTGTTGGACAGATATTTTAAATCATTCCTAAAATATGTACTAACAGACACAATAAAGTGTCAATATAATAGTTTTATCTGATAACAAGGTTTTATACATAAATGGAGTGAAACCAAGAGTATTTTTAATGCAATTAATACTATAAAATTCCTTTGTGTAATCTAAATAGAATTGTTCTATGGTTTCTGTATTTCTGTCTCGGTTTCTCACTCTGTACTTACAATGGATTCCGCATTTCTATTTCCGCCTCCCCCTCAGTATTTACAACGCTTTTATTTCTATTTTCAGCCGCCCCTGAGAAGGTCAAGGACGTCATCACTGTGAGTGACGTCAGATTTAACCTGTATGATGATACTTTCCACCATCATACGAACATATACGAGCTCACTGACAAACGCCCTGGCAAGGACGAGTTTCTCGTTGTCCGGAGGGGTCAATCATTTCAAACGACCTTGACCTTGGACCGACCCTATGACCCGAAAAATGATGAACTCTGGCTTATCTTCAGCACAGGTAATATTATAATTACAATAAAAAAACTTTTCATTCCAAACGACAAAAAATAACGATCTATCGTTGAATGATATATTATTGGCTCGTGTCACGTGACTCATCAAAGCTTCAAGACCATGTTCATATCCACCAAATCACAAAATGAGATTCCCGCGGGAAAAACAGTTTTAGGTAAAGGTGATAGGTATGACGTTACTAATGTTGTTAATTTGTTGCGGTGATAGGTCCCACGCCAAAGCCTACCAAGGGCACTCTGGCAAAGGTCCCCGTCTCCGAGGACAGTGGGGCAAAACAGTGGGGAGCCAAGGTCACCAAACGCTCCGACAATGACCTTCAACTAGACGTCATGACCCCGCCAATTTGTGCAGTAGGACGCTGGAATATAAAGGTGCAAGCTGTGAAGAAAGGAGCAGATTCGGGCTCCGGTACTAAGGTTTATAGTCACCCGAAGCCTATCTACATCCTGTTCAACCCCTGGTGTAAAGGTAAACCTGTCTTTAACGACCACCACTTTACTAAAAACCTATCCATAGCGACCGTTATCATATAACCTGTCTACAACGACCACTATTGGACATAAGCCTGTTTATAGTGACCATTCTGATAAAGTATGTACTGTATATATAACAACTATTTTACTGGAACTTATTTAAGGGGACATTCCCATATAACCCGTCTATAACGATCACCACTTCAATGACACCTGTCTACAGCGACCATTACCATAAAGTCTCTTTATAACGACCACTTTACTGAGACTGTATATATCAATCATTTTCAGATAAGCTGTTTATAAAGGGCACTTCACTGAGACCTGTCTGTAGCGACCATTTTCGTATAACATGTATATAACGACCGCTCTTTTGAGACCTGTGTTCATTGCCATTTAATTCGCTCTGTCCACTGTTGCGTTATATTTTACACAGATGACCAGGTGTACCTCCATGACGACAAGCTGCTGGACGAGTACATTATGAACGAGACGGGAAAAATCTACGTGGGCAACACCAAGTCCATATATGGTAGAGGATGGAGCTTCGACCAGGTAAACAGGTGTCCATGTCTGACAGGGTGTTTGGGAATGGTTAGAGTGAGTGAGTGAGGAATGGGTGGTTAGAGTTGGAGAGATATTGAATGAGAGTGATTTGGAGTGAGTGGGAACGAGAGAGTGAGTGAGTTGTTATTAAATTTGCAGTTTATTGTAATTTCAAGGCTAATTAATATTGTATTTTAACATTGTAGTTTTATGACTGTTAAGTTTTTAGCCCACCATCATCAGATGGTGGGCTATTCAAATCGCCTTTCGTCCGTGGTCCGTCGTCCGTCCGTCCGTCCTTCCGTCCGTCCTTCCAGATACCAGGTGTACCTCCATGACGACAAGCTGTTGGACGAGTACATTATGAACGAGACGGGGAAAATCTACGTCGGTAACACCAAGTCCATATATGGTAGAGGATGGAGCTTCGACCAGGTAAACAGGTGTCCATGTCTGACAGGGTGTTTGG
>SAYR01029704.1:1249541-1270958 GCA_004382745.1 Argopecten irradians irradians
GAGTGAGTGGGAACGAGAGAGTGAGTGAGTGAGTGGGAACGAGAGAGTGAGTGAGTGAGTGGTCATTAAATTTGCAGTTTATTGTAATTTCAAGGCCAATTAATATTGTGTGTTAACTTTGTAGTTTTATGTTTTTAAGTTTTTTTGTGTTGTCGTTGTACATGGTTTGAAGGCCGTTAAGTTTTGTTTTCGTGAACGTTGAAGTTTGAAGACTGTTAAGTTTTGTTTGTTACGTTGTAGTTTGAAGACCGTTAAGTTTTGTTTGTTTGTAACGGTGTAGTTTGAAGACTTTTAAGTTTTTATCTATTAACGTTGAAGCCATTATTTTTTTCATCTGATGATGCTGGGCTATTCAAATCGTTTTACGTCCGTCATCCATTCGTCCGTCCTGCCGTCCGTCTGGCCGTTCACATTTCTTGTTATCGCTATTTCTCAGAAAGTGCTGAAGGGAAATTTTCAAAATTTCACTTGTAGGTTCCCCTAGGGCCCTAGTTGTGCATATTGCATTTTGAGACTGATCGGGATGGCCGACAGGATGCCATCTTGGATTTTGACATTGCAGTTTTGTTACTGCTATTTCAGAAAGTGATGAAGGGATCTGTCTCAAATTTCATGTGCAGGTTCCCTTAGGGTCTAGTTGTGAATTTTGCATTTTCGTATCGATCGGTGAACAAGGTGGCCGACAGACCGCAATCTTGGATTTTGAAAGTTAAAGTTTGTTTATTTATCAGAAATTTCTTGAAGTAATTCTGTCTCAAATTGTATATGTAAGTTTCCCTAGGTTTGCATATTACATTTTAGGACTGATCAAGTGAACATAATGGCCGAGAGGATTTTAATAGTTTATTTCTCAGAAAGAACGAAGCAATCTGTCTCGAATTGTATATGTAGGTTCCCCTAGGGCCCTAATTGTGCGTATTACATTTTAGGACTGATCGGTGAACAGGATGGCCGACAGGCGCAATCTTGGATTTTGATAATTGAAGTTTGTTAACGCTATTTTCTCGGAGAGTACTAAAGCGATCTATCTCGAATTTTTATGTGCAGGTTCCTCCCCTAGGGGACTAGTTGTGCATATTGCATTTTGGGACCGATTGGTCAACAAGATGGCGACAGGCTACCATCTTGGATTTTTGATAATTGAAGATTTTTTTACCGCTATATCTCAGAAAATACTGACCGATCTGTCTCAAGTGTCATATGCAGGTTCCCCTATGACCTAAAAGTGCATATTGTATTTTGGATTTGATAATTGAAGTTTGTTACTGCTATATATCTCAGAAATACTGAAAAGATTCTTTCTATATTATTTTCATATGTAGTATATAAGTAAAAGTTTTAAAAGCAGAGAATAGATCCTCTTTCCATTGTCGGACATAGATCATTCTTTGGTGGGCGCCAAGATTCCTCTTGTTGTATGTTATATGATGTAATGTTAAGACCGTTAAGTTTTATTTTGTGTTAACTTTGTATGTTTGAAGACCGTTAAGTTTTATTTGTGATAACGTTGAAGTTTGAAGACCGTTAATTTTTATTGTTGTTAACTTTGTAGTTTTGAAAGACCGTTAAGTTTTATTTGTGATAACGTTGTAGTTTGAAGACCGTTAAGTTTTATTTCTGTTAACGTTGTAGTTTGAAGACCGTTAAGTTTTATTTTCTGTTGAATCGTTGTAGTTTGAAGACCGTTAAGTTTTTTTTTGTTATCGTTGTAGTTTGAAGACCATTAAGTTTTGTGGGTGTTAACATGTGGGAACGAGAGAGTGAGTGAGTGAGTGGGAACGAGAGAGTGAGTGAGTGAGTGGGAACGAGAGAGTGAGTGAGTGAGTGGTCATTAAATTTGCAGTTTATTGTAATTTCAAGGCCAATTAATATTGTGTGTTAACTTTGTAGTTTTATGTTTTTAAGTTTTTTTGTGTTGTCGTTGTACATGGTTTGAAGGCCGTTAAGTTTTGTTTTCGTGAACGTTGAAGTTTGAAGACTGTTAAGTTTTGTTTGTTACGTTGTAGTTTGAAGACCGTTAAGTTTTGTTTGTTTGTAACGGTGTAGTTTGAAGACTTTTAAGTTTTTATCTATTAACGTTGAAGCCATTATTTTTTTCATCTGATGATGCTGGGCTATTCAAATCGTTTTACGTCCGTCATCCATCGTCCGTCCTGCCGTCCGTCTGGCCGTTCACATTTCTTGTTATCGCTATTTCTCAGAAAGTGCTGAAGGGAAATTTTCAAAATTTCACTTGTAGGTTCCCCTAGGGCCCTAGTTGTGCATATTGCATTTTGAGACTGATCGGGATGGCCGACAGGATGCCATCTTGGATTTTGACAATTGCAGTTTGTTACTGCTATTTATCAGAAAGTGATGAAGGGATCTGTCTCAAATTTCATGTGCAGGTTCCCTTAGGGTCTAGTTGTGAATTTTGCATTTTCGTATCGATCGGTGAACAAGGTGGCCGACAGACCGCAATCTTGGATTTTGAAAGTTAAAGTTTGTTTATTTATCAGAAATTTCTGAAGTAATCTGTCTCAAATTGTATATGTAAGTTTCCCTAGGTTTGCATATTACATTTTAGGACTGATCAGTGAACATAATGGCCGAGAGGATTTTAATAGTTATTTCTCAGAAAGAACGAAGCAATCTGTCTCGAATTGTATATGTAGGTTCCCCTAGGGCCCTAATTGTGCGTATTACATTTTAGGACTGATCGGTGAACAGGATGGCCGACAGGCCGCAATCTTGGATTTTGATAATTGAAGTTTGTTAACGCTATTTCTCGGAGAGTACTAAAGCGATCTATCTCGAATTTTTATGTGCAGGTTCCTCCCCTAGGGGACTAGTTGTGCATATTGCATTTTGGGACCGATTGGTCAACAAGATGGCGACAGGCTACCATCTTGGATTTTGATAATTGAAGATTTTTACCGCTATATCTCAGAAAATACTGAACCGATCTGTCTCAAGTGTCATATGCAGGTTCCCCTATGACCTTAAAAGTGCATATTGTATTTTGGATTTGATAATTGAAGTTTGTTACTGCTATATATCTCAGAAATACTGAAAAGATCTTTCTATAATTTCATATGTAGTATATAGTAAAAGTTTTAAAAGCAGAGAATAGATCCCTCTTTCCATTGTCGGACATAGATCATTCTTTGGTGGGCGCCAAGATTCCTCTTGTTGTATGTTAATGATGTAATGTTAAGACCGTTAAGTTTTATTTGTGTTAACTTTGTAGTTTGAAGACCGTTAAGTTTTATTTGTGATAACGTTGAAGTTTGAAGACCGTTAAGTTTTATTTGTGTTAACTTTGTAGTTTGAAGACCGTTAAGTTTTATTTGTGATAACGTTGTAGTTTGAAGACCGTTAAGTTTTATTTCTGTTAACGTTGTAGTTTGAAGACCGTTAAGTTTTATTTCTGTGAACGTTGTAGTTTGAAGACCGTTAAGTTTTTTTTTGTTATCGTTGTAGTTTGAAGACCATTAAGTTTTGTGGGTTAACATTGTAGTTTGAAGACCATTAACTTTTGATTGTGTTAACGTTGTAGTTTGAAGACCCTGTTTTAGACTGCGTCCTTGACCTTCTGGACCAGAAAGGATTCCCAGCATCCAGCCGAGGTGACCCGGTCAAGGTCGCTCGTAAGCTCTCGGCCTTGGTGAGTTCGTGCTATAGATGCAATGAAGTACTTTACATTGGCTTATATTGATGATATTCTGTCACACCAGAGATTGTAATCCTTTCTCACGTAACAGGAGTTAAGTTTTTCAAAGTCAGGCGCTAACTTATTAACTGTATAAAATCATTATATCCATTTCTCCTATATACCCTTTGGTCCGTGTGAATATTTAGGATTTGTCACGTTTATGGATTCTATGGATTTTGTTTATGTTACTTTTTTTCATACCATTCTCCGCAGATTTTAATTTACATGTTTTTCCATTTTCTTTTAAATTGAATTATCTAAATTCGGCTTGGTATGCTTCAGGTTAATTCGTCGGATGAAAGCGGTGTCCTGGTTGGAAACTGGTCGGGAGACTATGAAGGAGGAAAGAAACCCACAGCCTGGACCGGAAGTCACGCCATCTTGGAGCAGTACCACAAGACCAAGTCACCGGTCATGTTTGGTCAGTGCTGGGTCTTCTCTGGAGTACTGACAACATGTAAGTGGGTTTTATTGAAATATTTGTAGTATTGACCACATGTAAGTCGGTTTGATTGAAGTCTTTGTAGTACTGACCACATGTAGGTCAGTTTTATTGAAGGATTTGTAGTACTGACCACATGTAAGTAGGTTTTATTGAAGGATTTGTAGTACTGACCACATGTAAGTCGGTTTTATTGGAGGATTTGTAGTACTGACCACATGTAAGTCGGTTTTATTGAAGGATTTATAGTACTGACCACATGTAAGTCAGTTTTATTGAAGGATTTGTAGTACTGACCACATGTAAGTCGGTTTTATTGAAGGATTTGTAGTACTGACCACATGTAAGTCGGTTTTATTGAAGGATTTGAAGTACTGACCACATGTAAGTAGGTTTGATTGAAATATTTGTAGTACTGACCACATGTAAGTCAGTTTGATTGAAGTCTTTGTAGTATTGACCACATGTAAGTCGGTTTGATTGAAGTCTTTGTAGTATTGACCACATGTAAGCCGGTTTTATTGAAGGATTTATAGTACTGACCACATGTAAGTCGGTTTATTGAAGGATTTGTAGTACTGACCACATGTAAGTCAGTTTTATTGAAGGATTTGTAGTACTGACCACATGACCGTCGGTTTTATTGAAATATTTGTAGTACTGACCACATGTAAGTCAGTTTTATTGAAGGGTTTGTATTACTGACCACATGTAAGTCAGTTTTATTGAAGGATTTGTAGTACTGACCACATGTAAGTCGGTTTTATTGAAGGATTTGTAGTACTGACCACATGTAATAAGTTTGATGAATTTTGGCATTTTCGTATCGAGGTTCGGTGCTAGGACCCTAGTTGTGCATATTGCATTTTGGGACAGATCGGTCAACAAGATGGCCGAAGGGCGGCCATCTTGGATGTTGATAGTTAAAGTTTGTTACCGCTATTTCTCAGAAAGTAATGAAGGTTTTTTTCTCAAATTTCATGTGCAGGTTCCTGAAGGGGTCTAGTGCATTTTCGGACTTATCGGTCAGCAAGATGATCGACAGGTAGCCATCTTGGATTTTGATAATTGAAGTTTGTTTCTGCTATATATGTCAGAAAGTACTGAAAGGATCTTTCTCAAGTTTAATATATAGTATGTAGTAAAAGTTTGAAAAGCAGGGAAAAGATCCCTCTTTCTGTTGTCAGACATAGATCATTCTTTGGTGGGCGCCAAGATCCCTCTGGGATCTCTTGTTTTGTGTTGTCGTTGTCTTCTTGAAGACCGTTGAATTTGTGTATGTAAACGTTGTAGTTTGAAGGCCGTAAAATTTTGTGTGTTAATTTTGTAGTATGAAGACTTTTTTGTGTTTTGTGTTAACGTTGTAGATTGAAGACCTTATGGATGTACAATCCTGAGAAGTCAAAAATTTCTTGTTTTAAACTCTTTTTTCTCACATAGAATTTTGGAAAAACTGGTTCATACCAAAGAAGAAAATTGAAGAAAAACATGTAGCCGTGTGCTCATTTTTGAGTTATTGTCACTCAAGAATTGACAAAATATTGGATTTTATGGGAATTTTGCCATTTTGACCATATACACCAGAGATAAAAGCCATAATTTCCTATTGAGATGTTTGATATGCGTGGATGTTAATTTATTTTCCAGTGGTCTTCTTTAAAAATATAGCAGTTATGATTAATAAGACTCATATTTTTCTCAGAATAACGACATATGCTACCCATACCCCTTAATTTTGATCTACAAAATGTATGATTTTTAGCCATTTTTGCCATATTTAACCCATTATAGAAAAAGTTCTGTTTTTAAACTTTTGGAAATATTTTGCATATCAATAGGGAAAAGGTTGCTCTTTCTAAAAAAAGTAGAAAAATGAGGAGCCCCTGTGCTTTCTTTAATGCCCCATTTCTGCTGTTTTTCAATATTTTAGGGTAAAAAACAAATGCTAAAATTACCATTAAATGTTAAAAGTGACAAAAGCGTATCATTTCACAAATTAATGATTATTTTTTTAATTACCACGAAATTAGTAAAGAACTACAGCAAACATTTGCTCGATACAGCTAAAAATACTGGCACAGTGATGATTTAAGTAAAAACAATTTAAGCAAAAAATGGTAAAACTTTGGCTCTACTCCAAGCGAAAAAAAACCACATTTTCAAAGTGGCTAAAAAATGGGTCATTCCTTAAAATCCCCATAAAAAAATAGAAATAAAAATTTGCAACTGGCAACTTGCGACAGATATTGATAGATTTTATTTGAAAATCTAAAAAATTCTTTGATCAATGTCGAAACGTCTCAGACTTCAACGGGACTGAAACTTCAGAAAAATACAACTTTAAGTTTTGTTTGTTTTAATTTTGTAGTTTGAAGACCCTGTTTTAGACTGCGTCCTTGACCTTCTGGATCAGAAAGGATTCCCAGCATCTAGCCGAGGTGACCCGGTCAAGGTCGCTCGTAAGCTCTCCGCCTTGGTGAGTTTATGATATAAAGTACTTCACATTGGTTTATATTGATGATATTCTGTCACACCAGCTATTGCATTGGTGAAATCCTTTCTGGAGTAGCGGGAGATAAAAATTTAGACTTCAGACGTTAACTTATAAACTGTATAAAATTACAATATCCATTTCTCTGATAAACCCTTTGGTCCTTGTTCAATTTTTATTCACGTTAATGGATTGTATGGATTTCATTTTACATGTTCTTGTTTATTTTTTTAAAATTCGTTTATCTAAATTTGGTTGGGCATACTTCAGGTAAACTCGTCTGATGAGGGAGGCGTCTTAACTGGAAACTGGTCGGGAGACTATGAAGGAGGAAGGAAACCCACAGCCTGGACCGGAAGTCACGCCATCTTGGAGGAGTACCACAAGACCAAGTCACCGGTCAAGTTTGGTCAGTGTTGGGTCTTCTCTGGAGTACTGACCACATGTAAGTCAGTTTTACTGGTAGATTTGTAGTATTGACCACATGTAAGTCAGTTTTATTAAAGGATTTGTAGTACTGACCACATGTAAGTTGGTTTTATTGAAGGATTTAATTATACATTATATACAGTATGTGGTCACACAGAAAAAGCAATTTAGTAAATCATGATAGTATTTGTTTGTTTTAAATTCAATATTCAATACGCGAAAATATAAGATATGGAAAGTTTTATCAATGAAAATTATTGTAAGTAATCTTATCACCAGCTAAAAATGGGATGAACTTAAATTCGGCTTCTGAAGTTCATCATTTATACAGCTTTCCTTTCAGGATTTATTTTTCAGTATTTTTAGCACTTTGATTTTCCATAAGGTTGTACAACTTCAGATGAAACCTATAGATGCTAGAACGGTGACAAACTTCAATTTCACTGGTGAATTTCATTGTATACAGTTTATTTTGCTGGAAGAATTTATGTTTATATTACATCATCTATTCAGCTTATTTTTAACGTTTCAGTACTTTCATCGTATAGTGTTTATTTACGTTTCAGTACTTTCAGTACTTTGATTTCTCATAGGTTGCCGAACGCTAGGATTACCAGCTAGAAGTGTGACAAACTTCGCCTCTGCGCATGACACTGACGTCTCCATCACTATTGACTATCACTTTGACGAGGAGGGCAAACCTATGGAGGAGTTCAACGGGGACTCGGTCTGGTGAGTCTGGGGTGGAAAGGTCATCCAAAGGTACTCAAATACAGGGAAATACTAGGGTTAAAAGTTATGGAATAAGTGAACGGAATGAGTGAATGGAAAATGTGAATGGATTAAAAGGAATGAGTGAATGGAAAATGTGAATGGAATAAGTGAATGGAGTAAGTGAATGGATAAAAAAGAATGAATGAATGGAATAAATGAATTGATAAAAAAGGAATGAGTGGATGAACACAAGGGAATGGAGTAAGTGAATGGAAAAAAGGAATGAGTGAATGGAAAAAAGGGAATGAGTGAATGAAATCAGACAATTACGAAAGCATGTTAGGCTCAGATAGGAAAATATTTTTTTTAAGAACGAAAATGTTTAATTTGGCGGCCGCCTAATACGCTTCCATGGACAATGGAATTACATAGATCTGAGAATTAGTTACAGTTTATATCAATATGGACCCGTCAGAATGTTTATAGAACATTTTATACGCTTTTAGGATCCAGATCAAAAATCGGTATTAACAATTAATTTAAGTCCGTGCTTGTGATAGACTCCCACCGGAAACAACCCCCCCCCCTTACTGACGATGACCATTGGGGACACAGCGGTGCAGTAACACAACGATGAATGGATATATGGTCACTTGTAGCCGCAGAAATAGTATGGCCATGTTTAGCACGTTTATTTCATCATTTATCCTATATTACGTTTTTCAAAAGCAAGAAAGATAACTCATACAAACAAGAGTGACCAATACTGTAGTTTGAACACGTGGGTTTGAATAATGGTGAGGCTTCATAAGAGTAGTATTGGTTCGACCTTGGCATTGTCTGAATGACCATCATGTTGTCCTATCATGTGAAATCCCTACTCAAACACTGCCTTCAAAAACAGTCATCATAACGTCATTTTTTTTTTAAGTTTTCGGACCTTATCGTCTATCAAATAATTCCCTCTATCAACTTTTTTGGGAATATATCAGAAAGAAATCTCACGAGAATAGAAGATGACGATATTCAGACAATGTTGATATTAGGTCCTTTTACGTTTATGTAAAATGTAATTTTGACGGATTTTTGCTATAGGTACTCTAGAGAGTCCATTTGAATGGACTACGTAAATGGCACGAATAAAGAATTGAGTGAATTGAATAAGAAATATAATGAGTGAATGGAATAAGAAATATAATGAGTGAGTGGAATAAGAAATATAATGAGTGAATGGAATAAGAAATATAATGTGTGAATGGAATGAGAAATATAATGTGTGAATGGAATAAGAAATATAATGAGTGAGTGAAATAAGAAATATAATGTGTGAATGGAATAACAAATATAATGAGTGAGTGGAATAAGAAATATAATGAGTGAATGAAATAAGAAATATAATGAGTGAGTGAAATAAGAAATATAATGTGTGAATGGAATAACAAATATAATGAGTGAATGAAATAAGAAATAGAAATATAATGAGTGAATGAAATAAATGGAATAAGAAATATGATGTGTAAATGGAATAAGAAATATGATGAGTGAATGGAATAACAGATATAATGAGTGAATGAAATAAGAAATATAATGAGTGAGTGGAAAAAGAAATATAATGAGTGAATAGAATAAGAAATAAAATGAGTGAATGAAATAAGAAATATAATTAGTGAGTGGAATAAGAAATATAATGACTGAGTGAAATAACAAATATAATGAGTGAATGAAATAAGAAATATAATGAGTGAATGGAATAAAATAAAAAGAGTAAATAGAATAAAATAAAATGAGTGAATGGAATAAGAAATACAATGTGTGCATGGAATAAGAAACTTAATAAGTGAGTGGAATAATAAATATAATGTGTGAATGGAATAATAAATATAATTAATGAATGGAATAAGAAATATAATGACTGAGTGGAAGAACAAATATAATGAGTGAATGAAATAAGAAATATAATGAGTGAATGGAATAAAATAAAAAGAGTAAATAGAATAAAATATAATGAGTGAATGGAATAAGAAATATAATGAGTGAATGGAATAAGAAATACAATGTGTGCATGGAATAATAAATATAATTAATGAATGGAATAAGAAATATAATGACTGAGTGGAAGAACAAATATAATGAGTGAATGAAATAAGAAATATAATGACTGAGTGGAATAAAATAAAAAGAGTAAATAGAATAAAATATAATGAGTGAATGGAATAAGAAATATAATGAGTGAGGTGAAAAAGAAATATAATGAGTGAATAGAATAAGAAATAAAATGAGTGAATGAAATAAGAAATATAATTAGTGAATGGAATAAGAAATATAATGACTGAGTGGAATAACAAATATAATGAGTGAATGAAATAAGAAATATAATGAGTGAATGGAATAAAATAAAAAGAGTAAATAGAATAAAATAAAATGAGTGAATGGAATAAGAAATATAATTAATGAATGGAATAAGAAATATAATGACTGAGTGGAATAACAAATATAATGAGTGAATGAAATAAGAAATATATTGAGTGAATGGAATGAAATAAAAAGAGTGAATAGAATAAAATAAAATGAGTGAATGGAATAAGAAATACAATGTGTGAATGGAATGAAATAAAAAGAGTGAATAGAATAAAATAAAATGAGTGAATGGAATAAGAAATATAATGAGTGAGTGGAAAAAGAAATATAATAAGTGAATAAATTAAGAAATAAAATGAGTGAATGAAATAAGAAATATAATAAGTGAGTGGAATAAGAAATATAATGACTGAGTGGAATAACAAATATAATGAGTGAATGAAATAAGAAATATAATGAGTGAATGGAATAAAATAAAAAGAGTAAATAGAATAAAATAAAATGAGTGAATGGAATAAGAAGTACAATGTGTGCATGGAATAAGAAACTTAATAAGTGAGTGGAATAAGAAATATAATGTGTGAATGGAATAATAAATATAATTAATGAATGGAATAAGAAATATAATGACTGAGTGAAAGAACAAATATAATGAGTGAATGAAATAAGAAATATAATGACTAAGTGGAATAACAAATATAATGAGTGAATGAAATAAGAAATATAATGAGTGAATGGAATAAAATAAAAAGTGAATGGAATAAGAAATATAATGACTGAGTGGAAGAACAAATATAATGAGTGAATGAAATAAGACATATAATGACTGAGTGGAATAACAAATATAATGAGTGAATGAAATAACAAATATAATGAGTGAATGGATAAGAAATATAATTAGTGAATGGAATAAGAAATACAATGTGTGAATGGAATAAGAAACTTAATAAGTGAATGGAATAAGAAATATAATGTGTGAATGGAATAAGAAATATAATGAGTGAGTGGAATAAGAAATATAATGAGTGAATGAAATAAGAAATATAATGTGTGAAAGGAATAATAAATATAATGAGTGAGTGGAATAAGAAATATAATGAGTGAATGGAATAAGAAATATAATGAGTGAGGTGAAAAAGAAATATAATGAGTGAATAGAATAAGAAATAAAATGAGTGAATGAAATAAGAAATATAATTAGTGAGTGGGATAAGAAATATAATGACTGAGTGGAATAACAAATATAATGAGTGAATGAAATAAGAAATATAATGAGTGAATGGAATAAAATAAAAAGAGTGAATAGAATAAAATAAAATGAGTGAATGGAATAAGAAATATAATTAATGAATGGAATAAGAAATGTAATGACTGAGTGGAATAACAAATATAATGAGTGAATGAAATAAGAAATATATGGAGTGAATGGAATGAAATAAAAAGAGTGAATAGAATAAAATAAAATGAGTGAATGGAATAAGAAATACAATGTGTGAATGGAATAAGAAATATAATGAGTGAGTGGAATAAGAAATGTAATGAGTGAGTGGAATAAGAAATGTAATGAGTTAGTGGAATAAGAAATGTAATTAATGAATGGAAAAAGAAATTTAATAAGTGAATGAAATAAGAAATATAATGAGTGAATGGAATAAAATAAAAAAAATGAATAGAATGAAATAAAATGAGTGAATGGAATAAGAAATATAATGTGTGAATGGAATAAGGAATATAATGAGTGAGTGGAATAAGAAATGTAATGAGTGAGTGGAATAAGAAATGTAATTAATGAATGGAATAAGAAATATAATATGTTAATGAAATAAAAAATATAATGTGTGAATGGAATACGAAATATAATGAATGAATGAAATAAGAAATATAATGTGTGAATGGAATAAGAAATATAATGAATGAATGAAATAAGAAATATAATGTGTGAATGAAATAAGAAATATAATGTGTGAATAAAATAAATGGAATAAGAAATATAATGAATGAATGGCATAAGAAATATAATGAGTGAATGAAATAAATGGAATTAGAAATATACTGTGTGAATGGAATAAGAAATATAATGAGTGAGTGGAATAAGAATTATTATGTGTGAATGGAATAAGAAATATAATGTGTAAATGGAATAAGAAATATGATGAGTGAGTGGAATAAGAAATATAATGATTGAATGAAATAAGAAATATAATGAATGAATGGAATAAGAAGAAAAATGAATAAAATGGGATAAGAAATATGATGAGTGAATGGAATGAGAACTATAATGAGTGAGTGGAATAAGAAATATGATTATTGAACGAAATAAGAAATATAATTAATGAGTGGATTGCGAAATATAATGTGTGAATAGAATAAGAAATACATAATGATTGAATGGAATTAGAAATGTAATGAGTGAGTGGAATAAAAAATATTATGAGTGAGTGGAATAATATAAAATAAGTGAATAGAATAAAATGAGTAATTGGAATAAGAAATATAATGAGTGAATGGAATAAGAAATATAATGAGTGAGTGGAATAAGAAATATATTAAGTGAATGGAATAAGAACTATAATGAGTGAATGGAATAAGAAATATATTAAGTGAATGGAATATGAACTATAATGAGTGGGCGGAATAAGAAATATAATGAGTGAATGGACTTAATTAAAATGAGTGAATAGAATAAAACAAAATGAGTGAATGGAATAAGATATATAATGAGTTAACTAAATAAGAAATTAAATGAGTGAATGGCATAAGAAATATAATCAGTGAGCGGAATAAGAAATATAATAAGTTAGTGGAATAAGAAATATCATGAGTGAATGGAATAAAAAATATAATGAATGAGTGTAATTAGCAATTGGGTAAAAAATAAGAAACGATAAATTAATATGATGTTTAGAGAGAATCAATATTGCCAGACGATACCACGTGGTTGTAAGGTGTTTCAATGTCTAATAGTTTTAAAACATCATTATAATATATGTACTGGATCGCAAGGCCATACTGTCCACCTTACAAACAAACTTGACAACGTTGCGATCAACGTATGATTATGATGAAATTAGAAAGATTTATGCACACAATATCTTTTTTTATCCGATTAGGAATTTCCACGTGTGGAATGATGTGTGGATGGCCCGACCGGACCTGAAAGACCAAGAGTACGGAGGATGGCAGGCATTAGATTCCACTCCACAGGAAACCAGTGACGGTAAGTTATAAGATCAGGAGTACGGGGGATAGCAGGCGTTAGATTCCATGACAGGCATTAGATTCCACTCCACAGGAAACCAGTGACGGTAAGTTATAAGACCAGGAGTACGGGGGATGGCAGGCGTTAGATTCCACTCCACAGGAAAACAGTGACGGTAAGTTATAAGACCAGGAGTACGGGGGATGACAGGCGTTAGATTCCACTCCACAGGAAACCAGTGACGGTAAGTTATAAGACCAAGAGTACGGGGGATGGCAGGCGTTAGATTACACTCCCCAAGGAACCAGTGACGGTAAGTTATAAGACCAGGAGTACGGGGGATGGCAGGAGTGAGATTCCACTCCTCAGGAAACCAGTGACGGTAAGTTATAAGACCAGGAGTACGGGGGATGGCAGGCGTCAGATTCCACTCCTCAGGAAACCAGTGACGGTAAGTTATAAGACCAGGAGTACGGGGGATGGCAGGCGTTAGATTCCACTCCTCAGGAAACCAGTGACGGTAAGTTATAAGACCAGGAGTACGGGGGATGGCAGGCGTTAGATTCCACTCCACAGGAAACCAGTGACGGTAAGTTATAAGACCAGGAGTACGGGGGATGGCAGGCGTTAGATTCCACTCCCCAGGAAACCAGTGACGGTAAGTTATAAGACCAGGAGTACGGGGGATGGCAGGCGTCAGATTCCACTCCTCAGGAAACCAGTGATGGTAAGTTATAAGACCAGGAGTACGGGGGATGGCAGGCGTTAGATTCCACTCCCCATGAAACCAGTGACGGTAAGTTATAAGACCAGCAGTACGGGGGATGGCAGGCGTTAGATTTCACTCCCCAAGGAACCAGTGACGGTAAGTTATAAGATCAGGAGTACGGGGGATGGCAGGCGTTAGATTACACTCATCAGGAACCAGTGACGGTAAGTTATAAGATCCGGAGTACGGGGGATGGCAGGCGTTAGATCACACTCCCCAAGGAACCAGTGACGGTAAGTTATAAGACCAGGAGTACGGGGGATGGCAGGCGTTAGATTACACTCCCTATGAAACCAGTGACGGTAGGTTATAAGATCAGGAGTACGGGGGATGGCAGGCGTTAGATTCCACTCCCCAGGAAACCAGTGACGGTAAGATATAAGACCAGGAGTACGGGGGACGGCAGGCGTTAGATTCCACTCTTCAGGAAACCAGTGATGGTAAGTTATAAGATCAGGAGTACGGGGGATGGCAGGCGTTAGATTCCACTCCCCAGAAAACCAGTGACGGTAAGATATAAGACCAGGAGTACGGGGGATGACAGGCGTTAGATTCCACTCCCCAGGAAACCAGTGACGGTAAGTTATAAGACCAGGAGTACGGGGGATGACAGGCGTTAGATTTCACTCCCCAGGAAACCAGTGACGGTAAGATATAAGATAACGAGTACGGGGGATGGTAGGCGTTAGATTCCACTCTGCAGGAAACCAGTGATGGTAAGTTATAAGACCAGTAATACGGGGGATGGCAGGCGTTAGATTCCACTCTGCAGGAAACCAGTGACAGTAAGATATAAGATAACGAGTACGGGGGATGGTAGGCGTTAGATTCACCTCTGCAGGAAACCAGTGACGGTAAGTTATAAGACCAGGAGTACGGGGGATGGCAGGCGTTAGATTCCACTCCCCAAGGAACCAGTGACAGTAACTTATAAGACCAGGAGTACGGGGGATGGCACGCGTTAGATTCCACTCCACAGGAAACCAGTGACGGTAAGTTATAAGATCAGGAGTACGGGGGATGGCAGGCGTTAGATTACACTCCCCAGTAAACCAGTGACGGTAAGTTATAAGACCAGGAGTACGGGGGATGGCAGGCATTAGATTCCACTCCTCAGGAAACCAGTGACGGTAAGTAATAAGATCAGGAGTACGGGGGATGGCAGGCGTTAGATTCCACTCCCCAGGAAACCAGTGACGGTAAGTTATAAGACCAGGAGTACGGGGGATGGCAGGCGTTAGATTCCACTCCACAGGAAACCAGTGACGGTAAGTTATAAGACTAGGAGTACGGAGATGGCAGGCGTTAGATTCCACTCCCCAGTAAACCAGTGACGGTAAGTTATAAGACCAGGAGTACGGGGATGGCAGGCGTTAGATTCCACTCCACAGGAAACCAGTGATGGTAAGTTATAAGACCAGGAGTACGGGGGATGGCAGGCGTTAGATTCCACTCCCCAGGAAACCAGTGATGGTAAGTTATAAGACTAGGAGTACGGGGGATGGCAGGCGTTAGATTCCACTCCTCAGGAAACCAGTGATGGTAAGTTATAAGACCAGAAGTCAGGGGGGTGGCAGGCGTTAGATTCCACTCCCCAGGAAACCAGTAACGGTAAGTTATAAGATCAAGAGTGCGGGGATGGCAGGCGTTAGATTCCACTCCACAGGAAACCAGTGATGGTAAGTTATAAGACCAGGAGTACGGGGGATGGCAGGCGTTAGATTCCACTCCTCAGAAAACCAATGACGGTAAGTTATAAGACCAGGAGTACGGGGGATGACAGGCGTTAGATTCCACTCCCCAGGAAACCAGTGATGATAAGTTATAAGACTAGGAGTACGGGGGATGGCAGACGTTAGATTCCACTCCCCAGGAAACCAGTGATGGTAATTTATATGCATGATAAGATAAAAAAAAGCATACACATCGAGTCTTTTTTTTTAAGTCGAATCCAGTGAAACAAGCGCTCCGCTGTTTGTAAATACGAAGTGTATTTTGTGACAAAAATGTATATAATTATCTATGTATATTTCACACAGGTCTCTATTGCTGCGGACCATGCCCTCTACTGGCCATCAAGAAAGGGGACGTAACTGTGCCATTTGATGGACGATTTATTTTCGGTGAGGTGAATGCCGATAAAGTTTACTGGCAATTGCAAGACGAAACCATAAAGAAATTGAGTGTAAAAACCGAAAGGTAAATATAAAATGTGACGTCACACTCAATCGTCATGGTTTCTCCACGCCCAACCTCAAAGTCACACAGTCAACCATAGGGTACCGTTATACGGTTCTTTTGATGTACAACAAATGACTAAATTACCTGTTCTGTTCTGTTGCCTCCAGTTTTACTATGAGTTAGTCCAGGGGTGTAGAGATCGTAAGTGATCGGAACCCCTGGAGAATCGAGAATGACCTTCAAAGCCACAAAGTCAACCCCAATATACCGTAACGAGGTTGTTATAATGTACATCAGTTGACCAAATTAACTGCGTTCTGTGATTGGTCAGTTTTGTTTGTCTGTGGTTGGTCAGTTTTGTTTGTCTGTGGTTGGTCAGTTTTTTTTGTCCGTGATTGGTCAGTTTTGTTTGTCTGTGATTGGTCAGTTTTGTTTGTCTGTGATTGGTCAGTTTTGTTTGTCTGTGATTGGCCAGTTTTGTTCTCTTAAACTGGCTTTAGTTTTAGTATGGCAGTCTAGAGTTGCTACATTACTGACTTGGTCGCTTTTGTGACCATATATATACTTGTATCAGATCTGTTAAGCAGCAGGAAACATATTTGGAAAGAAATAATACGGTTATTTGAGCTTCTTGTTGATAGATCAAACTTGTGTTCAATGTAAACTAATGTAATCATATGATTATCATGAAATAAGGTGTTTATCGATCCTGAATTTCACACCTGAGTGAATAGGTAACCTAAACACTGTTTAGCCAGTGAGCCCCGTACCACCCCTTAGCGAAACTTCCTTAGATCACTTGAAAATTACCTTTTTTTGTTCTGTGGTGTTCACTACTTCAGGTCTTGTACATCAATATTAACATATCTGTTGTCGATGATATTAATATTTGTGTTTTTTAGAGAACCATCAAATTCCGTGCCGTTGATTTATTATTTTTGTTGTGGTTGGCTACAGAAATATTGAATTGTCTGTCGTTGATGGTATTAATTTGTATTTACAGTGTTGGTCAGTACATCAGTACACACAGACCCAGATGTATGGGCCCCGCGGAAGTGAGCGTTAGGGACGTATGTAGGGACAAACGCTGGCACAACATCACCAACCAGTACAAATACACAGAAGGTGATCAAGTCTACACAAATCTTCCCTTCTTTTCACGTAGAGTTGTCTTCCTTGATCTCAACTATCCATCATTGATTCAGTAATGTTATAATAGTTTATCATGTCCACAGAGAACCTCCGTTGTAGGTACATCTAAATATCCACTGTGACGTCATTATTTTATGCGTCAAACTCACGTCGTTTCCTCTGAAAAGAATGACGTTTCGCTCACAAACACATCACGTCATAATCAATGCCATACTGCAAAGGCAGGTAACTCTGTAATATGCAAATACATAAGTGCTGTCTCTATTTCGTGTGATGTATTCGTGTATCATGACGTCAGAAACATTTCTGATGACGTATCTTTTATTGTATAGGTACCGGAGCGGAGAGAGCCGCTGTGTACACGGCTAACATGGCAGGTATCTTAGGCGGATTGTATGATCAACCCCTGGAGGAGAGTAAGGTAATGTTACTCCTCATTATCTCCCTTTGTCAAACAGTGATTACCTCCACTAGGTTTAGTCAGCTTAATCACACATCGCATATGTATTCTTCCCTAATCAAAAAAGCATTATAGATTATCACTCAGAGCGTCTTTGCTTACTGACTATGGGTATCACCCGGAACGTCTTTGACCGATGGGTAGGGGTGTCATCCAGAGCGTCTTTGGTCACTGACTAAGCGTATCACCCATAGCGTCTGTGGTGGCCGACTAGATACATATGTATATTACTTATAGCTTCTTTGGCCACTGACAAGGGTGTTACCCAGAACATCTGTGGCGGCCTTCTAGATATATCACTTAGAGCTTCTTTGGTCACTGAGTATGGGTATCACTCGGAACTTCTTTGACCGATGGGTAGGGGTATCATGCAGAGCGTCTTTGGTCGTCGACTAGAGGTGTCACCCAGAGCGTCTTTGGTCGCTGACTAAGGGTGTCACCCAGAGCGTCTTTGCTTACTGACTATGGGTATCACTCGGAACGTCTTTGACCGATGGGTAGGGGTATCACGCAGAGCGTCTTTGCTTACTGACTATGGGTATCACTCGGAACGTCTTTGACCGATGGGTAGGGGTGTCACGCAGAGCGTCTTTGGCGGCCGACTAGATATATTACTTAGAGATTCTTTGGTCACTGACTAGAGGTGTCACTCGGAATGTCTGTAGACTAGAGGTATCACTCAGAGCGTCTTTGACCGATGAGTAAGGGTATCGCGCAGAGCGTCTCTGGCCGCTGATTAGGGGTATCATTCAAAGCGGCTTTGGCCGTTGAATAAGGGTATCACTCAGAACGTGTTTGGCCGTTTGGTAGAGCTATCACTCAGAACGGCATTGGCCGCTTGGTAGAGCTATCACTCAGAACGGCATTGGCCGTTGAATAAGGGTATCACTAGGAAATTCTTTAGCCGCTGGGTAGAAGTATAAGTAGGAAACTCCTTGGCCGCTGGGTAGGGGTGTCACTAAGAACGTCATTGATCGCAGGGTTAGAGTCACTCAGGGCTTCTTTTGCCGCTAAGTAGGAACGTCTTTAGCCGCTGACTAGAGGTATAACTCGGAATGTCTTTGGCCACTGACTATGGACATCACTAAGAATGTCTTTGGCCTCTGACTAGGGGCATCACTCAGAATGTCTTTGGCCACTGACTAGAGGCATCACTCAGAACGTCTTTGGCCACTGACTAGGGGCATCACTCAGAATGTATTTGGTTGCGGACTAGGGGCATCACTCCGAACGTTTTTGGTCGCGGACTAGGGGCATCACTCCGAACGTTTTCGGCCTTTGATTAGGAACTTCTTTTGCTGCTGAGTAGGGGTATCACTCAGAATGTCTGGCCACTGACTAGGGGCATCACTTAGAATGCCTTTGGCCTCTGACTAGGGGCATCACTCAGAATGTCTTTGGCCACTGATTAGGAATGTCTTTGGCCGCTGGCTACGGGTGTCACTCAGAATGTCTTTGGCCACTGACTCGGAACATCATTCAGAACGTCTTTGGTCGCTGACTAGGGGCATCACGCAGAATGTCTTTGGCCTGATTAGGAATGTCTTTGGCCGCTGACTAGGGGCATCACTCAGAATGTCTTTGGCCTTTGTTTAGGAACGTCTTAGGCCACTGACTAGGGGCATCACTCAGAAACTTTTTGGTCGCTGACTAGGGGAATCACCCAGAACGTCATTGATCGCTGGGTAAGAGTGTCACTCAGGACGTGTTCGGCCGCTGAGTAGGGTACTCCTCAGAACGTTTATGGTCGCATGTGTCAGTCAAATAATACATTTACAAGCGAACACTTTACAGGCTTTATTTCATAATGAAGATCATCATTAAATGTAGTCCTGATTTTATACATGATTATTGCTGTATACAACAGGATGTTGTCGTGAAGGTGGTCGACAAGAAGCAAGGTAACTATGGGGATGACATTGAGGTAGAGGTCAACTTTGAGAATCTGTCAAAAGAGGATCGAACCATTAGTGGAACCTGGAGTCTACAGAGCTACTACTCGACCGGGGTGTTCGCTCAGAGAGTTCGGTCAGAGAAGATTGAAATGATTCTTAACCCTGCTCAAAGTATGTTGATAATATTTGTTTTGGCAACACATTCACAATAAATCCTTTGTTAAGAATTTGTAACTTATTAATCACTATTGTCTCTTCACATACAATGCGACCAAGGCTATTAATAAGGCATTGTTGAGTCAGAGACAAATAGCGTTATTATTACATTCTTAAGTCAAAGGCAGAAAGCGCCAATATTACATATACATTATTGAGTCTAATGCAATATAACATTATTGAGTCAAAGACAATATGACATTATTGAGTCAAGGCAATATTACATTATTGAGTAAAGGCAATATTACATTACTTAGTCAAAGCAATGTTACATTATTGAGTCAAAGACAATATGACATTATTGAGTCAAGGCAATATTACATTATTGAGTCAAAGACAATATTACATTATTGAGTCAAGACAATATTACATTACTGAGTCAAAGACAATATTACATTATTGAGTCAAAGACAATATTACATTATTGAGTTAAGACAATATTACATTATTGAGTCAAAGGCAATATAACATTACTGAGTCAAAGACAATATTACATTATTGAGTCAAAGACAATATTACATTATTGAGTCAAGGCAATATTACATTATTAAGTCAAAGCAATATTGCATTATTGAGTCAAAGACAATATTACATTATTGAGTCAAGGCAATATTACATAATTGAGTCAAGGCAATATTACATTATTGAGTCAAAGACAATATGACATTATTGAGTCAAAGACAATATGACATTATTGAGTCAAAGACAATATTACATTATTGAGTCAAAGACAATATTATATTACTGAGTCAAAGACAATATTACATTATTGAGTCAAAGACAATATTACATTATTGAGTCAAAGACAATATCACATTATTGAGTCAAAGACAATATTTAATTACTGTGTCAAAGACAATATTACATTACTGAGTCAAAGACAATAAAATATTATTGAGTCCAAGGCAATTTAACGTTACTGAGTCAAAGGCAATAAAACATCATTGAGTCAAAGGCAATATAACATTACTGAGTCAAAGACAATATTACATTATTGAGTTAAGACAATATTACATTATTGAGTCGAGGCAATATTACATTATTGAGTCAAAGACAATATGACATTATTGAGTCAAAGACAATATTACATTATTGAGTCAAAGACATATTACAGTATAAAGTCTAAGACAATATTATATTACTGAGTCAAAGACAATATTACATTATTGAGTCAAAGACAATATTACTTTATTGAGTCAAAGACATATTACAGTATAAAGTCAAAGACAATATTACATTACTGAGTCAAAGACAATATTAAATTATTGAGTTAAGACAATATTACATTATTGAGTCAAAGACAATATTATATTACTGAGTCAAAGACAATATTACATTATTGAGTCAAAGACAATATTACATTATTGAGTCAAAGACAATATTAAATTACTGTGTCAAAGACAATATTACATTACTG
>SAYR01029757.1:0-11482 GCA_004382745.1 Argopecten irradians irradians
CAATCTGGTAACAGTTTATTGCTTAATTATACATTTCATGAGATACTCACCATGACGTCTTATTGACGTCATCATATTGGTGACGTCACAAGTAACATGATACTGTTTATTTTTGGCTAAAATAATTCTATGAAATATATTTCCTTTTCCTTTTGCTCTAGCGCGGTATCTGCAGACATTTTATACAATGGAAATATACAATTTCTTCTGTCTATATTAATAGTGTAACGTCCTATATGGTTATCTATTGTTACTTCGTAATTTAAGCATCTGAAGGTAAACCGAATGCGCTTATGTTTATAAAAAGATCAACTCGTTTTTCTTTATATAACCAGCCAATGTGAAAAGGATATTTTTTCATATATATAACGATATATACACATGTCTCCCATAACTCATGTTACAAACCCCTATGTTAAGGACAAAGGCTCAGTTAACTATGGTGCATATCACGATGTAAAGCATGTAGTTACATGTTTTATTAATGCTTAATTACCGTACAAGATTCCAGAGTCAGTTTTCTGTGGCAAGTCTTGCCTTTCACCAAACTTTTTAGTTCTATGCATACTCGGTAAATGGGTTTCCTGGGAATTGTTGCAGTCCATACAGATAATATCAGTTCTGTATCGTTTTCTCTACAGAAGACCTGCAACAACCAATGTTCAATTTTCAAATAGGTCTGTGATTATCGTGCCTAGTACAGTGCAGGTATTTCTTTGCAATATGACATATTCCATGTAGGCATTTGCCCAAAATCTAAGTTCTCGACCAAATAAAAGTGTTTCAAATGAATAACTTCGTCTTTGTATCGTTAAATCTTGGCAGACATTGATTTATTTGATCAAAAGTTCTGAGAATTAGAGACTACGCATATGAAGGGTTATTTGGTTCACGTAACTATTCAAATGGAAGCAGAAGCATCAAGTGTTTACAAAGTTTAAGGATACTGTCCTGTTGCGCGAAAAACCTGTTTATTTAGTGGATTTCTAAATTGAAAATTGTGTTAAAATGCATCAAAATTACATGAAAGCAAATACTTCACACAATGGGTTTAGATAAAGGCGAAATTGAATTGTTTCTAAACTAAAACCATTATTAGATATATTTACAAGTACTATGAATTTGGGTTTGAGTTCTAATTCTTCAGGAGTTTTTCCACCTTTAAACCTGGTTATATACGAAAGATTCCAAAGCTAACTTTGATCTATTTCTTACATTTAGAAATAATGAAATAAGTATACACGTAATTTCAAACAAACCAACACTTTTTTTCCTTGGTTCTATAAAGTATAATAATGCTAAGCTTAAATCTATAAATTATATCAAATAACATATCAACTTTGTAAAAAATGCTTCCAAAATCACAAATGTGTTCATAGATATAACTTTATATATTAAAGTGATATTTATTTAAATCTTTACAATTGATATTGGATATTTTAAAAATCTTGTATTGTATCACAAATTGAGTGTTGACGTGCGAATAAGGCTGTTGATATTATGTATGCTAGTCTATATGTTTCTTGGCAGTCTGTTTTCAGATTTTGCAACCTCACTTACCTTAAGAGGTGTTCCATATCTGCGTTCCCTATTTACTACATTACTTCCAGCTTTAGTCTTAACCTTTATTTTTCCGTATATCCCTTTTGTCAATACATACAATTTTATGTAGCTGAAATGATAACGGATAAAGCATAATGGAACTTTTATACCAGATATATGTAAGTATGAAATAACAAAAACGACAAAATTTCTTGCAACCGATTTTGCCCATCCATGGGCTCTTCAGAAATTGGAAATAATTTACAATAGGTCTCCAATGATCGGCTACATAGTCTTTCTCGAGGAAACACTCTACAACACTTTAAGTCCCCATACTGCTTTTTTCAATACTGACTTATCATATCCCTAGATCACAATGACGACTTGAATATTAGTAAGCTGTGGAGTGTTTCATAGAGAACGGCTATGTAACCGAACATTTGAAAATAGACTTTTTGTATCACACTTATAAGTATAATTTGTATTTAAAGGTGTATATATATGTCTAATTAACACAAATGATAATATGAAATAATTTACTTTGCTTTTGGTGCATGTGCAGTTAGTACTTTATTCCATATAGGACATAGTGCCACGGATTTTTTGGAACGCAATTTATTATTTAAATATTTTTATTTTGAAGTAAAATTAGAAACCCTAGTGCAAAGTAAGTAACTTTTGTAACTGAAGAAAAATACTAATTTATTTGCTCCTGTTTTTGATAGCGGTGTCAACGGTGGAGCATCTTAAAATAAATAAAGTCATCATAATGATTAATGTTGAATTTTACTTTTTAAAACCCATTTGCACATACAATCATGCGCTATATGTTTATTGTATCTAATACAATGGGAATGAACACAAATTAATTGCTTTACAAAATGTTCTCCATTACACCGATTGTTGTGCCCATCTTCAATGTGATTTACTGAATACAATTTATTAGAAACTATTCTTACGTTTTAGCTTTTGGGAATTCCCGTGCTATCCAACAGATGTCCTTTATAGTTAACATGCCATCGTTGCCATAGTAAATTGTACATCCCATTATGTTGTCGTGCTAATAGAAGACATACACACTTTTTAGATATATAATGATTTCATAAATATTATCAGATCTACTGATTTATAATTTTCAATATAAATCAAACTTCGATATTTTTATATACCAGATGGTATCAAATATAAATTGCCTAACTCATAAACAAAAATAGCTAATAACTAGTAAATGAGTAACATACTAAAATCATGGAAAAACTCTTTTTCACCATTATAACAATACAATGCAATATTGCATATTAGTAAGAAAAAGATCACATCATGATCAAACCTCCAATTCAATTTACATGGACTAAACTATCAGTAAGATTTATGGTTGTTCTGAAGCTCTTGAAATGATACAAGGACCTTGAGCTCAAACAGGGCAAGAACTACTAATATAAGAGTTCTTTTAAAACTATCAATCATACCTTTGATAATTGTGCTGAACCAGGAATTTTAGAATCTGCTTTACCTACGAAGAGAACATATTATTAGTTACAATATACTATTTGTATTATATAGTATTTCACAGGGATGATAAAGATATATATTGGGTCCATGAAACATGTTGTACTGGGCGAGGCGAAGACGATACCCAATGACCCTTTTTCAACTATTTCTGTATCACCCCTATACAACACTATATATAAAACTGTACACACTAATGATGTTTTACCTGATAGTCTAATGCTGTGTTTCTACTTCAATTTTATGCAAAATATGAGTCTATGGGCTCTTCCATCAACTCACAACTGTGCTTGAAACTGATATTCTAATTTGTCAATCCAACACTATAAAGACAGTCTTGTATTACTTCAAAAAGCACGAATTATTATTTGTCTTTGATAATATTCATTCGCGAATAATATGCCTGTCAGACATATTTATGGCATCACGTCTGCTAAAAGTGTAAAAGTGATGGCACAATCAACCATGATGTCATCAAAACTAATATAAGGCGGCTAGCTATAAAAGAGAATATCTTACCCTTCTCGACCTATCAAATTCCGTGTAATTTTCGAGAGGTGGGATGATAGCTCATGTACGTGCATTTCCAGTCAGCGGGAGACGTTTGCAATTATCAGATATTATTGGGATAAACGTTCTTAGCGTTCAATGGTTTAGTTTCAAATCCATAAAGTAAGGGATGTAGGTCAATATAAAATACCTTTGATGTTTTGATGAGCAGACAGATTTATTCTTAATAAGGGACGATGTTTAAAAAATCTAAGTTAAACAGCTATCTGATGACTATAGAATTCAGCGAAAAGAATGTACATGTAGTATTCATTTAGTTGATTAGATATTTAAGATAAATCACACAGAAAAAAAACCCGATCTTTAAAAAAAACTTACCTGGATAGGAGTCGTTATGGGTAAAATTTCTACCATTTCGGGAACTATGTTGCATTGCTTCATCAGTTTTGGTTGGCTAAAAGATCAATATCAATAAATCATTCCCAGAACGTTTTCATACGTAAAAATGGAAAAAAAGCTATTTGGAATTATGCATCCCTAATTAGATAATCGATTCAATTTAATATTTGACTATAAACTCTTTAGGTAAAAGCGCATGAAATTTGAGCCACTTGTTCTTTATCGAATGGACGTATTTGTTGATAAGTAAATAAAGGATATTCCTTGTTTCTTAATGAATACCAGTTATATTCCATCTCATGCGATGAAATATTACTGGTATTCATCAAGAAACAATGAATATCTTATTTATTACATTTTTTTCGCTTCCCTTTACAAAAAAAACATCACTACAAATTCCGCCAAAGGTTATTCGACCATTTCTATTTTATTGAGTTATTTGCCTTTTCATTATTACGTCATATTTTTATGCACAAACTGATGACGTAACAATCAAAATGATATTTTCACTGTCAATGCTGTATTCCGATTGGTAAAAAGCGAATAATTAATTTTCTCTTTGTTTCTGGCTTTCTGATTGGCCTCTTCATTTTTTTCATTCCACGATGAAAAAAAATCCGAGAATGGCGCGGAAAACCGACGTTATTGTGACGTCACAATAGAAACATTGACGTTGCGTATTGATTTGGAAAACATATTCCCTTGGGAAAACTCAATTGAATCGTACATTTAAACGTATTTCATTTTATAAAGTAGCCTGGAAAATTAATTATAAGCATTGAAGTCACTATTTTTTAATTTCATCGGGTTATGAAATAAATTTTGTTTGCAAACTTTTTTTTATGTTCATCGTAAAACCTTATATTTCACTGCAAAAAATGTATTAAAATTAAATATTACTTTTCACCTTAAATGTCAATACATGATCGAGAGGTTTCCCCAAAAATATTTCATATGTCAGTGTTTGAAACATGTTTAATTGTTCCTTAAGAATTTCTAGATACACCTAGTAGTAAAACACTCAATATTGATAGAAATAATAAGAATCGAAGCAACCGAAGATTTTTTCTGTGTACTATTGACAACTTAAAGAAAACGTTGACTAATATCCCAAAACAACTTCGGTTAAGGCGATTGAATGGGAATAATTCACGTACCACGTGATACCCGATAGCGTTTGTGCAGGACTATTGGTTTATGGGTAATGGAATGACGTCAAAAGATGATATACCGCGCTAACGTCATTTCAGCGGGATAAATTAAACAAATAATTACGTTCCGTCACCACTGGAGATACTAGTCCCGCACAAACGTTATCAAGTATCACGTGGTACGTGAATTATTCCTATTTCATAAAAAAGTCAATTCTACTTCCTTGAATCATTTAACATGGACATGGTAATTATACAGAATTTTAATCCAATATGTAATACTGCGTGTACTTAGAAGTTTTGCCTTTCTCTATTGTCAATATGATTTAAATTCATCAGAAACATCAATTATTACTATATATATATATTCCATAACTTGGTCCAGTAAATGGGTTTAAAATCAAGCTGGACATGAATTTCACCATGAAGTTTATATTCACAATATAAAAGATTTTATTTTTATACTGTATTTGCAGTTCTATAATTTTTCTTCATACTTTAGTAAGATATTCGGTATTATTGATCTGCATTATCAATCCCACTTCTCAAAATCAAGTTCCTGTCAAATAAATCTCATAATTTAAAACAACAAAAACATCGGGATCTGTCAATTTCTTGCCGAATATAATAACCCAGTCAGATGCTAAGCATTATAGTGTGTGTAGTTTAAATTAAATTTTGATTAAAAATATATTGGCAACATTTTAACGTGTCATGTTTTAGGTTCTAAATACTGGAATAGCAATTTCCAACGATTCAAAATCAATTATTCAGGATTAAAGTTTCAATTCAATCGACAACACTTTTAAAAGGAGAACAAACCCAAACGTTAAAGTCACCACCGAATAATAATATTACTCTCGTTTAATTCGGCCATCGATAAAGGCTTGATAAAAACAAGAATAATTTTTATTACAGTAGAAAATTTTCAAAGTTTACCTTTACTTTCCGATTATCCTTTCTTTTATCGCTTGGCTGAACTTTTTTTCCAGGCATGGGTGATTCTAATCCGAGCGAAAACGTTCTTATTAAACTGGTTTGTCGATACAGTCTGGAGTTTGTTTGGTATCTATAAGGAGCTGAGCATCGGTTGGGTGTTCAGGAATGAGAGTTATCCCCTAATAACATGACATTTGTAAAAAGCCAGATTCAACATACATAAAACTTCTGGAGGGCTGAAAATTCTTAAAACCTTGTATTTTCCATAGTCAATGCACTGCACAGTTAAAACACTTAAATCATAAACCAAAACCTAAACATTTACTATACTTTTGTTCCTATGCTTCAATGTCTCGATCGTTTTTATCCATTGTGGAATTTTATCAATTGTTTCTATATTAATCTCTTGGCTTGGAAGATGTTGTTGCATTTGTCCATGATCTGTTGAAATTGTGAGAAGAGAAATGACAAAACAGTTACGTAAATAACACACATTCAGCTTTACAGAGAGAATAAATACACTTTTACCAATCTATGATTGATCAATTAAAGGCCCACTACCTTTCCGAAACGGCTTTTAATTTTCAAAAATGGGAATGTAAAACGAGATTAATAATTTTGCGCAAAAGTTACTAACTTACCATAAATACTACATTCATCATCACCTTCTAAACAATGAAATCAAAATAAATTAATCGTTATATTTCATAAAGCAGGTCGTCTTATGTTTCCCACGAGTTCCTGCGCAAGGCGAAATGAATCTTCACTATTAACATAGATAATGGAGAGGATCTTGCACTTATTTGGTGTTGTTACCTCATCTTAGGCCATCATAGAGATGTATTTAACATATGTTATTGTTGTTTTTAAGAAACTTTATTTTTTTATTTCGAGAGGTAGTGGGCATTTAAACAATTAATTAATTAATATCCATAAATTCATTGAAGGAAAATGTCATCTGACCTTTCCTATTGCTACCCTTTCAATGTGTTTGTTCAGACATATCCAAGATTTACTAGTAAATAAGAACTGTTGTGAAAAGACTGCTATAGCTCGTATACATGGGATATCGTCAAAAAGATATTTGGATTTTTTGACATCTTGATACCAATATAAGAATAACATATAATGGAATTATGTGTCAATACGAGTTTGTCATTAATCATAAAATAACCTGGACCAACATTTTGCTGCACGACCTACCTGTCTTCCATCTTGCTTTGCTTTCGTTTTTGGTTTTGTACTTTCGTTTTCAAACTTTCGTTTTCAAACTTTCGTTTTTATATATCACACAGGCATGATTATCCCTTCTCATGATCCTGGGCGAATACCTTTTCAAAAACTGTTTGTCAAAACGAAGCTAAACTTTGACAATGTATATCTTCAAAGAACAGCCACAAAATGACCGTAAACGTAAAAACCCACATGACGTATTCGTATATTAATCACGCGACTTTGGAATAGTGTCGATATATTTTACATCTGTGCACAGGTGTTAGCTACTGTGAGTATACTATTTATAGTTTTATCCGTTAACATGGTTATTTGTCGCTTTTTTCAAATACATACTCTGTATTTTCATTTGTATATCCCTGCAATGAAGTTAAGGGAGTAAACTGGAATCGGTTTGTCTGTCTGTCTGTCGACACAACTTTATCTGGCGAACTCCTAAATTACTTGACAGATTTTGATAAAATTTGGTACACAGAACCCTGGTATAAAGGAGAGTTGAGTATATAGGGTTCTGCAATGTCCCCTATTAATGGTGTTATTACTTAATTTGTGCAGCGGGGAGTATTAGTTGTGGCGACTGTTGTAGAATTGTGTGTTTCTCTTTGTTCCTAGAACATTTATTTAAATGCATACAACACTCAACCTTTCGTATATAATGTCTTAATACTTAAGAAGAACATTATGCTGTTTTGATAGTTTGTGTATACGTATAGAGACAGCTATAGGGACAGCTAGCTTCATTCATAGATTTAAGTGAATAATATTCGACAGTCAGACGAAAAATATCCATGAAATGCCTATATTTTATTTTAAGATAATATATAAAGTTCTTGCGTGTACTAGTTAATTCCCGTTGTCACATTTACTGTCAAAGATTATTACAAAACTTTGCATTGCCCAAAAAAGAAGACAGTGCAAGGTTTCGTATTATAATGTGGCCTATATTATTAAATTTGACCTGAATGGCGATAAGTCCATAGTAAGGACGAAAGTTCTAGATTTGTAGAGGGATGGCCAATACCTTAAACTGTTCGTTTTTTATACATATACTTTGTATATGCTATCGTCGTGCATTTGTGGAAGTATTTGATCATATTTTTCATTGGCGTACTAGTATAAACGATTGTGCAATAAGTGATCACATTCACAAAGATCGGTCTGAGTAAACAATTATTTCAAAAACCGTACAAACACAAGTTGAACAACATGAAAACAATGTTTTTATTGAATTGATAGCTACATAATGAAGACAAAATTATCTTCCGTAAATAGACAAAAAATATATACATGTATAAGATATCGTATGGATAAAGCTTATCGTTGATATTTTAATATTGTAGTTTCTTACATACATTATACAGTCATGTCTAATTTTGTCTATTTATCTTAATTGATGATTAACAATTTTTTTCGGTAGAACTATACATTTTGTCTTGGCTCCGATTGCTTGTAGAAGAGAAGATATGCAAAAGGTGAATCAGGCCACTCCTCCATGACCTCTAACCTTCTGACGTAAGAGTCGGCACACAAGTGCCAGAGATATATATTGTCCGGGTTCCAACCATCTTTTTTAACATAACACCAGTAATGACCTTTCTCTAGGTCTCCCTCGTGACAGATGACCCCGTAAAGGTCGTAATTTACTTTCTCAGAAGACTCCTGAGTAATATAGAAAAAAGGATACATTTTAATGTGGCTGATTCGTTTTTTAAAAAACACGCACTAGAGCTATTCGGTCTTTTACCATATCTTACTGAAATGATTATCTAGAGAAAGTTCCGACTTGAATTACGATTTCGAGTATCAGAATTTGATCAACCTTTAAAACCACGTGAAACCATACGAAAACAGTACTTTTATGACAAAAGATAAAAGCGCGTCATAAGTTAAACAATTTAACATGAAAACATCCTTTGCCAAGACATATGTTTTTGAATAGAAAAGTTATATTTTCAATAGGTAAATTGATACTATATACATGTAAAAGCAATGTTTTGTTACCTGTGTACAACTGACTGTGAGGAACAGGCTGGTTGGGTAGTGTACCATTCCATTATGTTTATACAAGTTTCCGTACTCATCCTAAGGAACGTAACCGATTTGAGAAATTCACTTTATTAATAATTTATCTGTAATACATTGTACGTTCGTGATACAGTTCACATGCATTATATACGCTATATTAAATGCTTTTGAAGAAAAAAAAGACATTTTTCATCGGGATAAGAAAGATTCAGTTAAAGTTATATCATTATATAGATATGCGTTTCCCAGAAAGTCTAATTCCTGTCCTTATATGCACTTTATTGTTTTAAATGGTGCTAAGATCTAAGCTGACTTTGGTGCTATCCATCCTCCAATAAACCTGGCCAGGTCTACCCACCTGTTTAAACCGTGCCAACTGTAAAACGAGTATCTCAGGCACAGTCTCCTTTACACTCTGTTTGTAGGTGATCGTTTCTACAAAATTAGTTATACAAATCATTCTAGCCATTTTTTATGACATAGCATTTGATATTCTAAATTTGTTTTTTTATGAAGTAGGCAAATTAGTTGTTAAAATTGATCAACTGTTCTCAAATGCAAAACAAACAAAACAGAAAGGATCATTTTATCTCAAATACTGGTGGATTAAAATTGATATTGACCTCCATGGTATATACCTTCATCCAAACAAATTGAACATGGTACCTGGGCCCCGTCGAAGGTAATTATCTCTTCTAACATTTCAAGACCGTCTTCCATCGAACACTGAAATTATTTCATAATTACCAAGGTTTTTAAAGTCTCATATACGTCCTTGCAATTGCAATGGTCCCTTTAACACCTTATATCTAATTATTATAAAGGTGAAAACTCATTTTTTTAAAACACCGATAGTTTCCTTATGTCTGATTTTTTAAAAAGGTATTTTATTATTGATTAGCTTATTAAACATGTGTGATAAAAACTGAAAAAGAACAATACACTTACCTCACTGTTTTCCACTGGCAGGAGCAGGGATCGGAAACACTCGGTGGAACTTTTCTCAACCTGTCAACTATTTCTTTTTTAAATTCAGGTTTTACTATTTATAGTTTCTTTTTTATTTTCATGTATATTTTTATTATTATTGTGCAATCTACAGATTTGTCACCTTGTCTTTTGTACCAGGTTTACTAAAAAAAAACATATTTGTTTTTGTTATTTGAAGACTAATTCTGTGAAAAACAATGATTTTTGGTTTGGTTTGTTTAGTTTTACGTCCTATTAACAGCCAGGGTCATGTAAGGACGTGCCAGGTTTGTTGGTGGAGGAAAGCCGGAGTACCCGGAGAAAAACCACCGGTCAGCGGTCAGTACCTGGCAACTGCCCCACATGGGATTCAAACCCGCATCCCAGAGGTGGAGGGCTTGTGGTATATGTCGGGACATCTTAACCACTCGGCCACCGCGGCCCCTATAATGACTGTACGTATAGCGTGTGATACTATCATACCTTTAAAGAACAAGATTTCTAACAATATTTATGCAGTATTTCGATGGGAAAATACAACAAGCATTTATAAAACTTTAAAACAATCATTGCAATAATACGTACGTGATCACATGTTGAATACCAAAACATGTGTCGAATCTGTCCTTCAAATAACGATACTGACCCTGAAATAATTAATAAAAATAAACAAAAAGTATTCATCACATGAGAACTTTTACTTGATTATAAATAGGTTTTAAATATTTTGAAACATTTAATTATGATACAACTTTCAAGGCAACACATCACGTCAATGTACAATACACACAGACAAAATGTCTTCATGTAAAGTCAAAGAAACTTCCGTTAACGTGTTGGGTTATGTCTCAGTTCAATTTCAGTTCAATTTCATACTAAGATCGTTTCCTATCAATGTTATCTTGAACATTTTGCCTGTGCACATTATTTTAATAGATTATTAATATATTATATTAACATATTGCCAAAACCTGTAATACGAAAATATTCATATTCAACCAAGAGAAGCGCAGTATTTAAATGTATTTTATTGGTTATATGTAGAAAATATAAACGTTGTCTTTAAGCAGCAAGAAACTACCGTCAAGATTTATTTAGATAAAAGCTTTGATATTATGATAGATAGCCTTGTTTAGACAGTAGCGAAAAAATATTCCAAATCCTTCGTTGTATTGTGGAAAGACATGTTACGTCATCGTCGGTCA
>SAYR01029757.1:12394-45829 GCA_004382745.1 Argopecten irradians irradians
TGGAAAGACATGTTACGTCATCGTCGGTCAGTATACAGCTATTTTCCTGTGTATATTTGTGAACGGTTAGGCATATGACTTAAAATGACTTACCTGGATGAGTGAAGAAATGTAACATGTGCTCGAATGAACATTTGGAAGGCCCTGGGAGATAGTTAAGGAGAAGACATATCACTTTTATGTATATCCTAATTAAATAACTTGTTTAACTCTGTAAAGGATACTCGTATCAGATTTCCATCACTTCTGTCTGCATTGTCTACTTTCTTTTCCTCGCTTTTGTCTGCAATGTCTTCTTTGTTTATCTTGTTGTTCTCTGCATCATCTTCTTTCTTCTTTTTGCTTTGTTCTGTATTGCATTCACTTTTTTCTTCGTTGCCGTCATTGTTTTCTTTTGTTCCATCGCTTTTACGGTAATCCGATTTGATTAACTCTGAAAGAAGGTAACCATATCGACAATGTTGATTTTATTTCTCACATGAATTATTCTAAAGGTACTTTAAATGTTGGGTTTCTTTGAATTTCAAATAGCCCTTTCGCCATTATAAGACACATCCGTGTAAAACCGTTTCACCAGTAACGTGATAAATCAACTGAAACCGATCTTTTGCCTTAAAAACTTAAGTGATATCAATGTGATCATTCAAATATTTTAAGGAGATTTTAACGCATTGCTTTATAATATGCCATACCTCTGTCATGGAATGCACTCTCCTCGGTTGTTAATTTCGTTTTCTGTATGTTTTCGGCATTCGTATTTTCCTACATTGTATGTAAACATCGTAGCATGTATCAATAAATATTTCTACATTTACATATGAACTAAACATCATTGGAAAATCATAATTGGATTATATGAATATAATATAATAATATTTACATAAATGGTTAAAAGTAATGATAATTGAATGTATACATGATAATGCCACCATTTGAATGTGAAGGTCGTATTTCTGATATCTGCCATTAACGTTTTATGATACCATGAGTTGTTTATCTTTATATACTTTTTAAACAATTAAGTAGATATTTGTTATATTTATATTGACGGTTTTATTAAACAAGGTTTCCAGAGTTATCTCCCATATACTGTACTAAGCTAAATACATTACCACGCTTTGTTGGACACAATCTTTGTCCGGTAACTGGCATTCCTCTGAATACAATAAATCAATTCAAAACAATAAAACATAACAGTATGTGTATTAGAATGTAAACTTACAGGTATATAAAACTGTTCAATGTCTGGCATATAAGTACTTAAATACTGATAAATACCATTCCTATGTTTAGGCGTTCATCAAAAAAAAAATACTGTATTCATTCGTTCGTGTCGTCTTTGCTTTACTGAAATACCTAATAAAATATACTAATATTACCTTTTGTATCTATATCCGTTGTATCTGTGCCACGTTCCTATGATAAAAACAGATAACTTACATGTACCTTAACTCGTTATTACAACATCTATAGTTAATGTGTATTGCATTACTCGTTTTAAGATAAAATACACTGATTTTGATTGTTCGTAGATAAACTAACTAGATAGATAAAAAACAAATAAGGATTCAATGTCTTTTAACGCATGTACATTCAATTAGTTGTACTCGTGAGTTATCGTGGAATGTGCTGAGAAAATAGCTTAAACAATGCGATAAAATGAATAAACAATTCAATCAAGTAAAAAGCAATTTTGTTATGAGTGGAAGCAACGAAGAAATCAAAACCTTTGATACAGTATCATGTCTACGGCCATCAATGACTCTTAACCCATCAATCATTTCTGCAAGTAAATAAATATTGTTTTAGTTGACTTATAATCATAAATCTAAAAAAATAAAGCAAGTCTTTCAACTTTATTCTCATTAAACCTGAGCTCGAATTGTGCTATACATAATAGCCAGAAATATATTTTCCCATTCAATCTGTGTTTATATCTTTGTATTTGCTATTTTGAAGCCGTTGTCATAATGACAACTTCCAACACTCGCACTAATTACTTAAACATACAATTAACGCTTTTAAATTTTAGCGTAAAATTTCATCTGTGATAAGCGCTGAAACAATAATATTTATACTACAATATAAATAGTTTCAGTATTACCATTGTCTTTTGTGTCTGTGGTTGTGTCTGACACACGTGGTTGTTGTTGGCCGGTATCTTCCTTGTTCAAATTACACGTGTCGTTATTTGTCACAGGAAGTTGTTTGGTAATGTTAGGTTTGGAATTGTGTTTGGCTGGAGTGGATCCCTTACAAACAGAAACATACAGATTACTATGTGTAAACCAGGGAAATTAACGTTAAGACTTGATCAGGAACACACACATAAACTTTACATTTCTAATTTACTTTTGAATCCATGTTTCAGAAAGCATAAGAATTCGTTACATTTGTAACTAGTTTAGATTTATAACCATATAAACTCTTTCGAGATCCCTACGTACCATAACACTGCACTTTATATATAGGGGTGTTTATAAAGGGATCTATATAGGCAGGTTCTTCATTTTCCCCTATTCATCTGAAATGAAATAATGCGATTTGTTTGGTGTCTTTAACCATAAAACATATTGATAGTAAACTGGATAATGTATATAAATATAGGTATAAATGCTATTGTAGTCTTGTAAGAATGTATATAACTATGAATAAAAAGTATATTATTTATAACGATCAAACATATGAGGAAACAAGACTCACCAGTTATCAATTGATTTTAATACTACGTCAGTAATGTGTATACATAAAAATAGATTTTAGGCTATTCCATGACAACGCATACGTCTGTCTGCTCACCTTTTTATTCGTGTAGAAACTGTCATATTTTCACACGGCATCGTTAACGAAACAATATCGCCTAAAAACACTGCATTCCTTAGAAAAATTCCAAGGCAAAACGAAAGATATATTCAACAATGTGCACCATGAGATCCAAACACTTAAAACACTCGACTCTGCTTTACAAAACAAAAGCGGAAGTTTATACTTATCAACAATGAGTCATACAAACACCTGTGTGAGTTTAGAGTTCGGAATTATTTTTTGTATACAATGTATACATATGTACGTATGAAAGTAAAGTTAATAGTTGTCATCTATAATATTTTTAAAATGACATATCTAAATTCTAAATTGCTCAAAGAGAAAAAGAAAGTAAAACTTTTTTTCTTATTACAAGCAATGGCAATATATAGCGAAAACGAAAGTAGAAACCCAATTTCAAAACGAAAACGCAAGTAGGAATTTTATGATAATGTTCTATTACAGAATACACTCAGAGAGGAAATTTTCTGTTTGAATATCAAGTCACCGTCTCAACCTTAGCTTCGGTTTTTGGTGTCATATTTAAGATCAATGGAGGATGAAGATATAGGTTGAAAGTGCGAAAACGTAAGTAAAAATATTACTATGTCGTACAATGTTCAATAATTAACCGTATTAATCTTGCAAAAATGATTTAAATCGATCACACATTTGTGGCATTACAGTATTTTATTTCCTGAAATATGATACAGCGTATTAGCTTTTACTTTCTGTTTATATTGTAATGACTATCAGAAGGAGCAAAATGATTTTTTTCTTCATTTCAAAAGCACCCTCAATAATTTCTAAAATCTTAATAAACGACAAAAGAAATTAGGGATTTTTTTTATAATGAACGGATCTTTTTTCAACACTGCTTTATAATATTGTTAGACATCACGAACTACCGATATCGCCTGAGAGAGATCCGTTAAGTCAGTTATTTTACAGTTGAATGACGCAATTTCAATCGGCCAGTATAAATAAATTAATGTGTTAATAACAAATCTTATCATTACATCAATAAAGGAAAACGAAAGTTATACTTAAAAAATTATCATATTGGTGATTTATCACAATTATGTCCCCTTCATTTGGATAGTAAATGTAAATTCTAGGAAGTTGAACCAATAGTATGAATGGATGTGGCGTAAACAAAATTTAATGATGTCGGTCTTTTTTGTGATACTTTGAATTGATTGATGGATTTTGAGAACATTTTTATTTTATTTAGAATAATCGGTTATCCCAGGTGTTTCTACATTGTATTTATATGAGGATAATACTTTTCATTATTCTCTCCTTTGTATGAATACTACATATATTTGATATGAACTTTTCCTGTGTTGTTCTGAATATTGGTGTATGATTAAATTGTGACCGTCCTTTCGAGGTTCATTTTATAACCATAATAGCAGTATAAGGCATAAGCTTTCAGTTTCCCTGGCTACAGTAGAAGGCGTACCCTCAGTCTCTGTTTTGTGGGTTTGTGTAGTGCTAAAAGGTGGCTGATTGCAGGAGTAATTGGAAAATGTGACAACCTTAAGTGTGTCAGGAACAAACGAGGAGTCCCAGAACTGCTACATTAGAGATGTATATCTGTTTTCAATTCTAATAACAGCTTGTTTTCACTACGTTTTCTCACGCCATAGGCATTCATTTTACTTATTAGAATATTCTAATTTGTTCAAATATATATTTTATATTCATAAAAGTGTATGATTGTTTTTAAAGTTTTAGTTAAAACGTAATTTCAATTAGTTTCTTTAAAAAATATATATGCAGTCATTAAATATTAATATTTTGACTTGATGTGAACCTAACTACATATTTAAAAAAATAGCTGTGTTTTGTAAAGATAAAACAATTCATTAATAACTGTTCAAAATATATCACCCATTAAACTCTGGCTGAGATTTAGATTTATTTCACTGATTGTGGGACAGAATGAAACGATACCACATCGACTTTCGTTACGGCGTGTTTGATTGAATCACAGAAGTCGAAAAGAGACGTGGGTTTTTAAAAGACCTACACTACTTTCGTTTTCGTTTCGTTAATCCAATGGAATTTGTGTATTAAACACTGAGGGCATTTGTAATAACATGTCTCAAATATCGAACCAATGTTTTCATTTTGACAAAACACATTTCAAATTCTTGAATGTGCATGTTATGAATACATAATAATAAAGACAGTTTCGGTTTTTTAAACACATTTTTATTGTTTTCTACATATTTTTATTGTATCTAATAAATACAGTGAGATTGGTCACACGCTTCATACTACATGTAATATATATATATATGTTTCAAAACAATTATGTTTTTATTCAGACAAACACAAAAAATATATTTATGTTGCAACGTTTCACATATCATAAGCAGTTGCCTTAACAATAATGCAATACATTTAATAAAAATTAAAAACAAAAACATGTTTAGATCTCAGTTGTTTTGTGCCCATACCTATAAAACTTATTTGTCTTTGTTTTCGTACTAAAGACTTTTTGATTGGTCGTATCCTTTTTCGTACCTCTAAAAAAAGATTCCGAGAATGGCACGAAAAAACCGACGTTATCTGTGATGAAGATTAGCTTTAATTTGTCATCATTTTGCATCTTTGTTCATTTTCAGAGCTTTCGTTTTCACAGTAAAGATGGCTAGCCACCGGCCTCTATATAGCGTTCAAGTAAGTACTAAATTCCAGTTGAAATAATTTCTTCTTTGTAATCAAGATATTAATCACTGTTTACTTTGCAATACCAAACTACCCATGCAGTGTTAAATATTAATGTCCTTATACTCCCAGTATTTATAGGAATTGAACCGTACGATATCATTATTAGATCTAATTAATTTATCTCGTCTGTTTACCTATAAGTTTTTAAAAGATAAATATATCACGATTGGAACTGACATCTTAGCAAGTCCAAAATACAAATCGCACTTTATATTTCTAGCCGCGGAGAATTTCAAACATCCCGGGGTTGAACGACCAACAGCAAATGACAAGTGTTAAAAATGTAAGTACAAAAAGAAACTTTTATCACCATTTCCTGGAATGTGCCTGCCAACTTTTTATAATATGGACAAAAACCAGAAGTGCATGCGTTAAAAATGAATCTTTCCTTACACTTTATGTGGGCAATACTAAGTTGTTTATAAGAAAAATACGTTTAGGTTATTTTTATTTTTGTAAAGTTGACACCGTTATGTAATGATAATTTCTTTCCATTTTGATTGACCAAGTGCATTTCAAAGTAATGCATAAAGTAATCATAAATTATCCCTCGAAGGTAAATAAAACAAAAACATGGACAACTTCTAACAATATTGTTAAATACGATACACGTTACCCATAAAAGCAATACCTGAGTAGGATCTATCTAAAGTACAAATATGCAACCAATAATCAAATTAGGATAGATAATGGTATTTTTTTGGAAAATAACTTTATTTCCTATATAAACCTTATTTTCAGTGTTGAGGAACACATTATATTCTTTTATTTACACTTAGGCAGCTTAACATGCATATTTTAGTTTTGTCAATTTTCTTTTATCTTTGAATTGGTACACTTGTTTAAAAATATTCGCTGACAAATGTATTCAGATTAGGCAAATAGACGACCTGCACCGACACCATCATATTGTTTTTAGTCACGACATAACAAGCATGTTTAGACTGACATATAACCAATCAAAAGCTATATAAATATCCCACCATTGTAACGTAGTTGTTCATTGATTTTATCAATATTTCAGTGGGAAACCGATAATACAAAATCCACACCAAAAGTGAAAATTGAGGTAGGAAATGCTCAAGTTATCATTATATATCTATAGTATTGAGTTAAATACACAGCAATTTTCTGTTTTCCTGAGGTAGCCCATCTACTGCCCGATGCAGGTCACTAAATTACTCAGATGTTAATGTGATAATAATGGATCCATTCTTGGGATTTGATTTATGTGTTATGGTGACTATTTGCAATTCGTGATTTGATATACTACTTGGTTTATTCTAACTGTTCGTGATTCACGTTTTTTAAAATGCACTTACGAAACACTTTTTTTATTTCCGTAATTAATGAGAAATATAACCTATGTTTTAATACTTTTAAGATTGTGAACTATATTTATGATAATCGTGTGATAGAAGTTTTTTTTTCAAATGGATGTAAAATTTCAAAAACCGATATCGGTTGGAGATAAGAAAAACTTGTTCAGTTTTCGAGTGATTGACAAATAGAATAGTTTACCTTAAAATGTTGTGGGTGCCAAGAATGTGAATTATTTTGAAATGCTATTATACAAACACTGGATTTAAGTATATATATTGTAACGGAAAATTGTATTCCAGAAGTTACTGTTAATTAATTATTGCATACTTATATGATATGGACACAAAGGCTTACAGCCTACGCCCATCATTTTTCGTAATAAATCGTACTAAGAGCCATTCCCTATAAGCATAAAATCCCATGTATGGATGGAAAGTCAATGTTTCAGATTTCCACCAAAATTGGTATACAGTCATTGTTAGTCAGCCTCTACACAAATCAAGTACAAATACAATACAAAATTGCATTTAATCTCAATATGTTTTTAACATATAAATGAAATTGTGAAAAAATTGCACTCATAGAAGTACAGCAAACTTTATCATTAGAATGTTTAAAATTTTATGCATTAAATAATGGATATGTTTCTTTTTCAATTTTTGAAAAAAAGTAATCAGAAAAATTGTTACCATGACGATTTTATCAAATACACTTGTTAATACAAACCAACAAAAACAGGGAAAGTTAGAGTGGCTTTACAGACAAAGACAATGAAATATAAAATTGCATTTAATGTCAATATGTTTTTAACATATAAATGAAATATTTACAATATACAGTCATAAACAAACAGATTGTTAAATCTGAAAGTGCATATTTTACCTATTTTCGTGACTTAATTGTAAAAAATTATAATCATAGAACTACAGCAAACTTTATTATTAGAAAGTTCAACTTATTATGCATGAAATAAAAAAAAATGGATATGTGTGTGTGTGTTTTTTTTTTTTTTTTTGTTTTTTTTTTTTATTTTTGAAAAAAAGCAATCTCAAAAACTATTACTATGACGATTTTATCTTGTAGAATCTTGTATTATCATTAATTATCTCTTTTGCATGTGGACTTTAAAAAAAAATAAAACACAGTAAATATGCAGTTTTAGAAAGAAAATTAGTGTGGTATTTACATTCCCTTATAAGTGAAAATAATATTTGGGTGATTTCACTCAATTCCTAATTCAAATGTCGTAGCATTTTCTGATTATGACGCCATGTGTGATGTGACGTCATTGATGCTGATAGGCATAACGGGCAATTGCTCTGTATGATTTTATAAGAGTTCTATAGTGGATTAAAGTTATTGTGCCACTGACGACCACCTTATTAACAGAACAATCTTTAACTACAAGTATATTATTTTGCTCATACTAAAAATTATGAACATATCTTTAAAAATGCCACACAAAACCTAGCTAAACCAAAAGAAATATAAAAAAATTAAGAAATAAGTAATAAGTGAAAGAGCCCAACAAGTTGATAATGTTTATTCGGATTCGCATGCTCAGAGATATTGTGTGTACTTATACACTACGTTGCGACCATTGGTCACGTAAACATCAAGAAAACAAACAAAACATGTGGGAAAACCGGAGACACCGGAAGTGACAGACAACATGCAACTCCCAAGATATCTTGAAAGGTATAATTCCATCAGCAAAGATAGCAATTAGTTTACAAAGGACAGCCCCCCTCCCTTTCGCCCACAAATCCGTCCAATTTGAATTTCGGATATCGAGTACGTACATCCTTAATGCAATAGGTATGGTTGTGTTTTTGTATCATTGTAGTCTTTTAATTTTTATTAAGTTATCAAGAGGAATAATAGCATCATGCGATTGTGTGTAGACGAAGCGATGTGAAAGATAGGTAGAATAGACACAACTTTGCTATGTAATACTCACAATATTTATACATGTATCAATGTAATCTTTAGATCGCTTAAATAATTTCGAATATACTCGACTGATAGGTTTGAATTTGTACATAAGCTTACGAGTGAAAACTTAGGTCAAAGTATGCAGTTTATACATTTTCATGTTTACAGGTGTATGGTTTTTGACACAGGGACTTGATAATGGTAGTATATATAGTACCGATGCTATACATGCACTCACCCGCGCACATATGCACCGTTGGTTAGACATTGTGCCAAGTCCCGATATTCGTAGATGATATAGTCACCGTCTACATATATATAACTTTGCATGTCGATAATAAAACACAATTGGGTGATAGCATAAAACTATTTAAATTTATGATTACTGGTACGAGTATAGTATACCATTAAATACGTTTATAACTGTAACAGGAGAGGAGAAATTGGAGCGAACAGACCTGATTTGAACCCGGGACCTCCGAACACTAGCTGAATGATCTACCGACTGAGCCAAGCTAACGTCGTAATTTTCATTCCCGCCAATGTTACTGAACATATCAAATAAATGTATAATGAACTATGCTTATAACAAAGTGATATCATAGGGGTTCGTTAAAACCTTGTATTACTGCATCCTCGATATTCCAGGGGTTAATATCACTGTCGTCATGATGCTATCATTCTTTGATAACACCTGGACTTGTCATAGTGAAGCTGGATGCATAACATTCAGGCCTCTACAGACTACATAGTTTTCCTTTAAAGATTACAATGAGAAATTATGTAGTCAGATTAAAGTGAGAAATCATGTAGGCATTATTAGATGGTAGCTTCATACAAAATAAGATTATGATTTGAATTATCCGTCAATGCATTTGTCGATACTGCTGTCATGACTAACTTTTTTGAGCTTTTCAATACATAGTAATAAAAAATGCTTGCAGTTTTGTGTTTGAATCTTTTAATTAAAGTAAACTAAATCCATTTTCAATGTTTGTAGCTTGCAGTTTAGACCCAAATTTAAAGCAACTGTAAATTATGTAATAAAACAGAAGTGAAGTAAAAGAGTATTCTACATTTCTTAGTAAATAACAGTTAATGATCATCTCATAGGGTGGATTCCTTAATGACGGATCATCAACACACTTCATCATTTAACCAACACTGTAGTTACGGAACTAAATAGAAGGAAAGGAAAAAATCCTGTATGTAAATGTATCAAAACTCTCTATAAATCACCTATAATAACTCCTCATTGTAATTTGTTACATGCCAATAACAGAGCCAAGATTTATACAAAATTTTGTTTCCCTTCCTTCATGGATGTTTCTGGCCAAATTTGGCTACAATCTTAACTCTATGACTAGTTGCGATTGAAAATATGTACTACTTTTTACCCCAATTAGGCTCCGCCTCTCCTGTCACAGAGGATTGGTTCCATGATTTATACAAACTATATATATATGATATATAAAATATCAAAGAAACACAATTTAACAAAGCATGACAATTTATTGACTCGTGCCCTGTCCGGGCCTCGAACTCACGATCTACGGCACCCAATCGCCTAGCCAAACATACCTGCGCCTTCTACCACTGCGCCACATCCCCAAAAAAGGATGTTTCTATGACGAAGTGATAGTCGGTTCGATATGCTGACATGATCACTGTGGAAATTGTCAAATTAAATCTTTGGGACAACACATAGTGTATATGATACATTGTGTTTAGTAAATATTAAATATCAAAGAAACACAATTTAACAAAGCATGACAATTTATTGACTCGTGCCTTGTCCGGGCCTCGAACTCACGATCTACGGCACTCAATCGCCTGGCCAAACATACCTGCGCCTTCTACCACTGCGCCACATCCACATCCCCAAAAAGGATGTTTTTATGCCGAAGTGATAGTCGGTTCGATATGCTGACATGATCACTGTGGAAATTGTCAAATTAAATCTTTGGGACAACACATAGTGTATATATATGATACATTGTGTTTAGTAAATATCAAGCTTATATGGCACCACGCATTTTTGTCTGGGCCTTTGAATAATTTTCACTGCTTAATTTATCAAACTTGTTCAATAGATTACTGAAGAGAAAAAATACTTTTCGCCCAGTATGGCACATATAACTCTAATGTATCTCGTTTTATTTGATCAATCGTGTTTTACTATTCAGGTAACATTGTATTTGTACGCATTTGAACTTTCCACAAGTAACAAAATAGATTATAGTTGGTTTTATTTGATATAGTTTTCATATTTTAATGATTTTGAATTGATGAGTGTAATAATTATGTTATGCATAATAGCTCCATTGATACTATAATGAGTAATATTCAATTCCATGCAGAGCAAGGTAACAAATTCACAAGTATGCCTTCGTTGCGGCAAAGAAATAACTGATTTATCAAAAGTGAGTAATATTGATATTTCTTAGTTTGAAGTTGAGTTTTATGCCCCTTGATTGATCATATAATTACGCTTTTTACGAGTTTTCTGTCCTTGCGGGTATCGATTATATGATGTTACGCTCACAAAATATGACGTAATTATCTATAATATCCACTAGTACAGATAACTTTGTAACATTAGTTTGGATAACTTGTTGGTATCTTAAATTTAGATAAATAAGTTACTTCTATGAAATAAGAAATGTTGCCTTTTAAAACCTTTTAATGTAAAGTAATAATATTTCATTATTTTTTTTTCAACATGCGCACTTCTTAACAGTTTTGACAGTTTTGATATTATAGATAATTTGATACACTCATTTATAAATTAAGATTGTTAAGCAATAATTAGGATTGACCAAGAATGTATCGCCGTTACAGAGGATCCTCTCGGAGTGTTTTGGTATATTTATACTTTACTTCAGGTATTTGTGGGAAAATGTTGCAAAAACCAGTGCATGTGTTGGAACTGCCATACTAAGGCAAAATCTGTATGTTTTTCCTTCCGTTGCTGCTATTGTGGACAAACACTTTACAAAGAAGGGTTTCATTTACAGGTAGGTGGTGTTGTACATATGTTCTATACCATGAAATTTGATACCTAGTTGGTGACTTACAACATTAACTATTACAGAGAGAGTAATACACCAAACAGAAATCTGTTTTGGAATCTAAATAATTTGCTTGTTCATGCCCTTAACATATTCAAATATTATTCTTTTAGCATATCTCTGGCTTTGCTTTTATCAAACCAGATGTTAAATCGTTTTATTGTCACGCCATATAAAAAATTTGTTTACGTGGATGCTATCTGTTTGCGAGAAGTATTTGCCATATGACATAAATGCTGTTTTGTTTAGGTAAATATATTTGATCTTTTATGAAATTTAAAGCTTTTATAAATTTGCTAACATTTTATTCCTTGGTAGATTTTTTTTATTCATTATTTATTATAAAACTACAAATAAAAGGGGAGATGATGTGGAGAAAATGATATGTTAAATATGTCTAAAGCATGTGTACTACAACGTTAAAATGCAATTCAAAGGAGGAGTGTCATTTTGGGCCCTCTGGTGGCCATGACCAATAAGCATTATTTTTTGTTTATAGATACCCGGGGGTTAGGACATCATGATATGACATATGATTAATGTCAGTACGGAGTTCCTTGTGAGTTATAGGGGGTTAAACAGGAGGGGCAATTTTCTGTTTTGTCCAGTTTTTTTGGAACCAAATTATATTTTTGAATGATTTTTTATGAATTATAACGCATTAATATGTTAAAAATAAAACATATTGGTAAATATCACCTAGTGTCAAACAATAGGTCACAGTGACCTAATTTTGTAAAATGTCAATTATTCAAGAATAAAGTTCATCTGGTGCCATAATTTACCAGACAAAATGCTTGTACATCATATTAAATTGCATTGAGAAATATATTTACATATTATAAACTTAGGCAAAGAATATTGTATATTGGAAACGAATGGGGAGGGGGTGCAGGGGTGAGGTGAGGTGGAATTTTATTTTTTAAACTTTAAAACACCAATAATTTTTTATGCTTATGTTTAGAGGGTCAAATACTTGCTCAAATACTTTGCTATAAAATTTTGAAGGGCAATATTGATTTTGTAGATGTTTTAAATATGCATTGAATCAGATATAATTACATTCTCTCAAATGTGATTCATTACAGAAATATAATACTATTTGAGTCAGTTTCTGAACATAGCAATACCTTTATTGGTGTTTTAAAGTATATTTTTTTTAAATCCTCCCCCTCCTCTGCTCCCCCTCCCCAATACCATCTCATCCACAATATTTTTTGCCTAAGTTTATAATATCAAAATGTATTGCTCAACGCAATTTAATATGATATTTAACATTTTTCCCCGATATATTTTGGCACCAGATAAATTTTGTTACTTACATAATTGACATTTTATAACCAAAAGTTATATTTTTTTTCATTTTTAACATATAAATGCATTAAAGTTCACAATAAATCATTCAAAAATATATAATTTAATACTCACTATTAACAAGTCATTATGTGATATCTATTTTCGTCTGTAAAACGATAATGGTTTACATACACTCCACCAAATTGATCTCTACTATTTTGAGAAAGCGCAAAATAGAGTCTTGTCGACTGCCATTGTTCTTATATATCTGATTTACAGGACCTTTCCGCCGTCCTGATGTCAGATCCACCAAAGTGCGACTCCTGTGATCTGGAAGTTAAGGTATGATTTCATTTCTGCATTTACTGATCCTGACTACAAAATTGTACTGATCTTCCTCTGAGTGAAATACTTCTTGAATAACAGTCATCAGTAGAATTGTACATATTTGTAAGGTTATTAAAATCTTTCAACTATATAGACTTGCTTCTTGTATGATCAAAAGAAAACATATTAAGCTATTTAGCGCGATATAGATACAAAGGTGGCAAAACAGGTACTCTCTTTATTTTTTATGATTTTTTTTATTTTTAGTAAAATTTCATATTGCTAGGCTGCATTCTAGTTCATATATATCATGTTTTGATTCAGTTGATTTAATAAGTATTTTACATCTAAAAGATAACGGTCTTGTGCTATTACAAGTAGATTCGTATATACAGTGCTATTCATTTGATGTAATGTTAATATATTTTACTGGTAAAGTGAGTTCTATCAAAATCATTTATCATTTTTAGCCGGAATACATATTACCAGGTGACCACAGAATCTGTTCTGATTGCTTTGACAAAGGGTTGTTTTATAGAAGTGTGAAGAGAATAGAAAAAATGCAGTTCTTTATCGGTCGCAAAACGCATGATATCGTTTCGTCCATGAAACTGTTTCCACTTCAATGTGCTCACAAGGTAAATTGTTAGGAACACTGGCAATGCGTGTACTTAGTCTGTGTTTGAATTACGACAATAGGCTTCTATGCTTACTTTGATAATAAAAACATGACCATTATACGGTTTTTGTCTGAAATATAGAGGTAGTCATCATATCAAACATCTTGAATACACATTTTAAAATGCATTTAAGGATTTTACTGGATAAACGAATATCTTCGAGATTGACAGTTGGAATTATTTTTTACATTAAGAAATGACATGGTGGCTAAACCGATTATTTTTAAACATGATTACGAACCACAATTTTATAAAAACAAGTTGTATTCAAACGATTTCGTACACGAATGTGTAATCAGTGAGATTAAGTCTCCAGGGAAGTAAGAAAGGATCTGTTTGTATCACCTCAATTTTGGTACCTATTTCTGTCAATGTGAAGCCAATTTCAAATTGAATGAGATCTAACCACTCCTCTATGAGCAAAGCTTCTTCTTCGTCAATTTCTTTATTATTTGATTTTTCCAGATTGTGTATGATAATTGGAACACCTATCGAGGTTTAGGATGCATTGGCTGTCAGGAACTGCTACAAGGAAACGTAAGTATATCCTCTTTAATGTATATACTTGATAATGTTCATATTTTAGTCTGTTGATATAATAGAGCCTCCACATTGCAAACACATCGTTATTTATTTAAGCATTAAAAGTGTTTATTGTCAATTACATAACAACGGATACCAAAATACAGGTAGTATACATTTAAGCATTACGCTATATCTTTTTATACTCAATTTTCATTTTAAAATACACTTTTATTTTAAGAATTTCCTCAAATCGCAATCTATAATGCATACCGTATGTCATCCTCGATAATCTAGGGGTTCCGATCACTAACGATCTCTACACCCATGGACTATCTCATACCAAAACTGAAGGCAGCTCAGAGGGAAAGATCTTAGCCAAATACAGGCCTCCAAAGATTTCCTTTGAAAACTACAGAGAGAGCTACTTCAAAGCCACATAGTCAACCTGTTCTATCATGTTGCCTCCAGTTTTACTATGAGTCCAGTGGTATAGTGAACGTACACGATAGGAAACCCTGGAGTATCGAGGTGGACAGTATGTACATGTATGCATAGTAGCCCATATTTACAGTTATACATTTAAGGAAGAATTTTAAAACCCATTGCAAAATGACCCATATGGTGCAAAACCTTTGGAATAATACTATATTATATCACTTGTTCGTCCTTTTATGCCTCGTCAGTCATGTTAAAAGGTCAATGCTACAGATCATACAAACTGACTGTATCCAAAACTCAAATAGTTTCAGATCTAACCAGATCAAAGCATTGTCTGTTTTATAGTTTCCAGTCAACACTGAGCAACATGCTGCCTGGAATTAAATGTTTTTGTATAATTTGGGAATTAACGTCGAAATTTTAAAATCAATAAGTTTGATAATATTACTGCATACCTTCAATGTTGTATTTGACAGTGCTACGAACTTGAATGTCATCACTTTGCATGTTTGAAATGCTGCGATTACATGGTACATTGCACCATTTGTTGGGCATTTTTCAAATATATTGACAACGTGGAATTCCGTGGAATTCAACATCCTAATTTATTTAACAGAAAGGTTGGTCTACTTTTGTTTTCCATATATGAAATAAAATAGATTTCTCGTTCACAAGTATTCTCAGTTTTTGCATCTTCAATAGATGGAATGATGTTTTCTTTGTCATGCATAAAATATTTCCAATTTTAGCATACGCATGTCTTATATAATGTATCAATAAAAAGATAAAACATTGATAGCTAAAATGAAATAATCAAGTAAATAATAGAATTACTAAAACCGAACGGACTTTTGACTAGGAGAGAAGGGTTGATGGATTGGTGAGTGGTTGGATCGTTGATAGATTGAGTGGGTGGACTTACAAATTAGAGGATTTCCTTGTATGATAAAGTTATTTTCTTCAACCTATTATATGTTTTTGCAATAAATCATTCATTAGGTTTCATTCGATGTCATCAATTATTTCAGTCTTTCATTATCGACTGGTCTACCATGGTGTCATTAATCTTCTACCGACCTTTTATCCGACCCTTCGTCTGTAAACATTATTATCATGTTTTATCGAAAAGTTCTGAATGTCATTGTTTGAACCAGAAAAAGTGAATCTTGAATTTTGACAATTGTAGTTTATTACCACTTTTTTCTCAGATAGTATTGCAGGTCTCTAGTGTTGTATTTTCTACTTTGATCTTTGGTTTTGACAGTTTCAGTTTGTGTTCTTGAATTTCATGCAAAGGCATGCCCGGGTCCTAAGTTGTACATACTGAATTTCAGACAAACATCCATTTTACATGTTAGTAAACATTTATGAGTATCTTACCTCATATTACCAATTTTGTCTATGAAAAAGTATAAGCTAATAAAGAATAAAGATAGAGGAGAGATAATCTAAGCTTACTATTTCTTTGAAATTAGCCATTAAAGTCCATCTGAGATGTCCTGTATAATTACTATCATACCTCCAAATCAAATTACGTTGTGGCATGCAAATTATGACAATTCAAATATACAATGTATATGATTTTTTTTCTCTTAAAATTTAGGTCGCTGTGGCAGAAGAAAATAAGGAAACGAAACAAGATCGGTATGAAAGTAAATGTCATGCCCACGGGAAGGCGAGTATTGTTATGTATTGGGGTTACGGAATTATGTCGTTAAGCAATTATTTAAGAAGGTTTAAATGTTGACTGAATTATACTTTATAAGTATTTATTGTTTCTTTCATTGACGATGATATGGATATAAATGACGCAATGCTGTAATCATCGATGTCTTATATGACTCAGTTTGCGACTATTTTTAATTGTTTCCATGTGATTAGAAGATAACACTAACATCTGAGGAATCCTTCAATTTATAAATGAGTTTTCAAAATTTCTTCATTTAAGCAATAAACTGTTACCAGATTGGACATACAGTTGATATGAAGCCCATCCGGAAAGATAAATATTCATGGCGCCTGTTAGGGCGTCATTAATTTTTATCTTTCTGACGAATGGGGGTACAACACATGCATAACTCTATGACTAGAAGCGATTTAAAGAATTAACCTTTATTTCCCCTATTGAGCTCTTTTGCCCCAAGGGAGTCAGAGCCAAAATTCATACAAACTCTGTTTCCCTTCTCCCAAGGATGTTTCTGGCCAAATTTGGTTATAATCCATGCAGAACTCTATGACTAGTAGCGATCTAAAGGATTTGCCTCTATTTCATCTTTTGTGCCCCGCTCCTCCTGCCCCGGGGGACAGAGCCAAAATTTATATTAATTCTTTTCCCCTATTCCAAAGATGTTTCTGGCAAAATTTGGTTACAATCTATGTAGAACTCTATGACAAGTAGCGATTTAAAGGAAATGTTGACGGACGGACGGACGGACGGACGGACGGACGACGGACGCCGCGACATAAGCTCACCGGCACTTCGGGCTATGTGAGCTAAAACAGAAACTTTTCGAAAAGGGTACCATTCTGTTTGGCATCTCTCAAACCACGTATATGTTAATTGTCATTAATATCAAATGATATTCTGTGCAATATTTTCAACATAATAAATGATTTAATAACCTTTTAAATCGGGAAAAATCTTAAATCTTAAATTTCAATCAATGTCAAGTTAGTCTCTTCAATATAAACCTCTTTCTTTTCTGAAAACAAACGATCATGGACAGCTAACATCTAAATCATATGATTTTAACTTGTTCGCGTCTTGATATGTCAGGGTAAGTATCACTGTCGTAATATTACCCCTGGACTATAATATAGTGAAAACGAAAATATTCAAGAGAACAAAAATGATCGATCAGGCCAACAAATTCTTTTTGTGAAGGTTATGTAGGGAACGATGCCCAACTATGTAAAAGTGTAATGTTATCTGATTCTTTTTGTACATAAAAGATCAAACTACCCTTTTCATTTGTTGACGCACACAAAGTTTTCATTTGCCTATAGCATAGTCAAGGGGTGGATATGATGACAGTGATAGTAACCCCGTGAGTATCGCGGATGGATAATTTCTTAATCAGAGATTTCAGGTTTATTGGCAAAACTTAAAAATGATACATCTTGTATACACATACGTGAAAGGTTTATAGAAATAAAACTCCTAGTATGACAATTTGATTTTAAATTGGGAGATAAAGTAATCAGGTTCTGACCCAAAATACAAGCTAGAAAACCAATTTGCTAAGAGACGTATTTCGTTGTGACATTTTTATGAAATTACCTGCATATAATATGTGGCTTTAACCTATACGATAACTTGTGAATCAGTCACTTTTTGCATTTTGCATATTAAAATTCACATTTTTCAAAGCAGAATATCTTTAACAAGTCCAAGTGTATACTACAGTACATGTACACCAAATTAATATTAAAGTATTTACTTACAATGTTTTATAGTTACAGCATAGATAGATGTGAAATATCTATAGACTATTTCAGTCTACAAGTTATTTTCTTTCATGCATGTGACTATTGTTTACAAAATTCTTTATACAGATATGCATCCGTATCACATGTGGGACATTCTTATGCTCAGACTGTTTTAACGAGATGGCTGACAGAAGAGTCTCAGTGATAAATGGAAGTGGTGCCGCTGAAGAACACTGTATTTGCATATGTAAACCTACAAGAGGACAACACATCATTTCAGTCACGTCTTTGATTGAGGCAGTAGGTAGCAAATCTTTACTTGCAAAATGCATTTCAACATTAACAAAATTTAACTGTGATTTAACAGCAGATGTGAACTAAAACCCAAATTTTGAATATTGTATTCATTATCGCCAAATTTCCAAAGGAGGAATGTGACTTTGGACCGTTTTATGGCCACTCAGCGATAAGCAAAACATTTTGCATGAAGATACTTTATGGTCAACTGCATATTGTATGCTAATCCGCATATCAGATTTTTTCTAAGCTCATGATAATTTCAGAGGTCAAATGTCAAAGGGCTGACAGAGCATGAACGATAATCATCATTTGAACAATAATTGGTGTTTAATCGTATGTATATATATATATATATGTATGTCTAATTAACACAAAAAGATATAAAATAATTTATTTTACTTTTGCTGCATGTGCTATTAGTACTTCATTCCATTTAGGATATAGTGTCATGGGACTTTTTCGGGACGCAATTAATTTGTTTTAACATTTTTAACTTCAAGCAAAATTAGAAGCTCAAATTGTTCAATGGTGGTAGTGATGTAAAGTAAGTAACTTTTGCAACTGACGAAAGTGAAGTTCAGTTCAGAAAACTGGTGAAAAGCTACGTGGTATGTGGTTTGCATTTGATATGTAAGATTGAAACAAAAACAGCAATAAGGATAATATATATACAGTTAGATAAAATGTATTCCAGGAATCACAGACTAGGTACCTGGGAGACATCACATATGGACAATGTATAGAATGCTGTAAATATACACATGTAAGTATATTTGATATGGATACGTTTATTATATGTATATCTTACAATTAGCATAAATCATTTCCATGCCTACGTGTCTTTATCATTTTTAACCAATACTTTTTGTGGGAATCTGTATATACTAATTGGAGGTCTTTGAGGTACAAAAATGGTTTTTGCCGCCGAGTACGATTTTCCGGTGATTGTGACATCAAAACAACACTTCAAATTATGACGTCACAGTCACTAATATTAACATTTCCACATCTCTTTGCCTCAATGAAACTGGTAAACTCAAATGACTTCATTTCTCAATGTAGATTATTTGTAGATTTCACGCGCTGACCTCTTATCGGCGTGAGAATACATTTGGATACTGTTTTGATATAATATTGGTGATGAAGTTTTACGCCTCTTTAATTTTGTGCCTATTAGAAAATATCGTTGTACATATAGGATACATGCGGAAAAGCTTGATAATAGAAATCATCAGTACTATGCAGACAGTTTATGCCCAAGCCATCTGGTAAGCACGTATTGCTACATATATGCCTACCCAACACAGTCAGGTTCACCAAACATCGATCAAGACCTATCATTTGACTTTTGAGAAGTTTTAACAAGTTTAACCGATATATTCAATAACTACAGTGTGAAACGCCATCACAGAGAGACTTAAAACAAATGATTATAAAACTTTGAGTCTATTCATTTGTTGAGAAGACAACTAAAAGATTGTAGATAGAAGATAAAAGAAATGCATATGAGTATTATACAATACACGCATATTTTTGACATTATGTTTTTATAATTATTCTCATGGGTGACAGTTCTAGTTCACTTTATGATTTTTTGGTTTCGTATGAAAAACTTTCGTAATTTTACTCGAAAGGAACTCTTACTTGGCCTTAATTTCATGTCATGCCTCTAATTTAGTTCTATCAATCCTATGACTGATCTCATGGTGTTATATGGGTAATGTTTTCAATGAACAAACTGTTACCTGTAAGACCACTTAATACTAGCTTTAAAATTAATGTTAATGTTATAAAGTCAGACTTACCATTTCCTTTTATTTCTCATAACACACTGTTATGGGGGAGAACGTCTACTTATAATCTAATATTTCAATGTTCACTGAAGTTGGACTCAATGAAACTACTTAAAAAATCCGGTTTCATTTGCTCATGAACTTGGGTATGAACTTGGGTATCTTAACATCGGTTTTCGCACAAGAAAATATTTTATCAAGACCTACTTTTGCCTAAGAAGCTTCCTACTAGGCCTAGTGGTTTGAAAAAATGCAAATATTACGGACAGATTTCTACAATTTTAAAAGCATTTTTATGAACTCTCGTTTTACTGACTCCGTGACCCTTGTGTATCGTTCGAGTCAGCATTGCCAACCGAAGCAAAATAAAATGTGCCATTTCCAAGTGTGACGTGTGTCGAAACTACGTTAGAACGTCTCAGTTACAAACAAATGACGAAGCCTAAACGGCGATAAGAAATACTATATAAAACTCAATGAGTGTTGATTTACCTTTAATCAGTTGTTTAACTTGTATCAAGGCTAAAGGCTACATAAACCACTATATCCTTTCCGTTCCCATCACATTACGGTGACTCTCCATTTTGAATCGAAGCGGGAGACAACCTTATCACACAGTCAAGCATTATCCTTCCGCATCTTCGGCGGACGATTTTTGCAATCACTTCTAAATCTATTGTAAATGTTTTATGTTTCATCTGGATTACATTAATAATAAAGTTGTTTCTAAATAATTGTAATATTTGCGCTATTTATTTTGTAATCAGTTGTATTCTAATGACGCACTTTTTTCTTTCGTCTCTCATAGTAGACTTGCACAAGCCCAGAAACTCGAAATGTTTTAACTAAAATACACAAAAATCTAGTGCAATTGAATTGAAATATAAGGATTGAATCTTGCTTTGGTTGATTTCATGGGGTGATGAATTGAGTTGCTCTTGAAACAAACTCAACATCAAGAGCAACTCAATTCATCACCCCATGAAATCGACCAAAGCAATGTTCAATCCTTAATTGGAATTACAATAACAAATACTCTATATTAATTTGCTCCAGGGAATAATGCAGCTGCGAGAGTGTCTCCATACGCTTTGCTTAGACTGTGTGTCTGAAAGACTCAGCGGTAAATATTTCCATCGTCAATATAACAAACTTCATGGAAGAGGTCGTATGTTTCTTACCTGTGGAGTACGTGATTGTACAGCGATGGTACCGTTTGATATGCTGACATCTTTTATAAGGAGACTGCTGTCGGTACGTGTCTTCCTTAAAATGACATATTAGTTTCTGGACCATTGTTGTTAATGTGTATAGGGCCGATAATTGTCTATTATATTGGTTAATCTACAGTTTTCGGTGTTTATCTTAGTTAAAATATGGCACTCTGGTGTACAAGGCTAACTATGGCTATTGTATAGCTAATCTAAAGCTACGGGTAATGCATACAATCACCTTTGACAATAAAAATCAACACACAACAAAAATCTTAATCTGTCTACCCTGGTCACACATTGCATGAAACTTCCATGAAATTCTATACCAATATATTTTTCCATATGACTACTTATGAGTTTGATATTACCTGGAATACAAGAAGCAACATGGCAGACACTGGGAACCAGATCTTTATGATATCAAACTATCTAAATATAATTATCACATTTTCAAAGGGAGTTAATTTTGTGATATGTCAAGTTAACTACTATTTATGTTAGACGCATATCATCCATATGAATATAACTTGTCAGAAATTAATTTTGAACCAGGGTATCAACATAAATTTATTGTGAAATTCTTAGGACAAGGAATTATACCGAAAGCATTCAATTTTCAAAGAAAGACAGAGCATGTGTCTATTTCAAATCATAGCATTCATCGTAGGAGAGTTTGTGTTGTCAAAATACTTAAAAGTGTGGATTTTCATCACAAGGAGTAATTTTAAGCATTGTAGTTGATGTCATTGGATTTATGTCTATGAATCGATTTAAAACAGCAAATATGTAATAATATTAATGGGTACAACATTTATATTGTTGAATTAAATTGAATTTATTTGTTATATATTTGTCTAAGTTTCACAATATTGCGTGTAGTGTGGTACATGTTGCTGTCTCTACCTTTCGCTGTAAATTAGTTTAACTGGACCTGTATATTAGTTTCAACTAATCTACAGGTCCATGTAAGCTAATGCACAATGAAAGACGTACTAATCTACAGAGCAATTACCTGAACAATAGACCAAATTAATAAAATAGACCACTGGTGATAACACAAGATGACATCATAGTCATGTTTTAAGATAGTCGGCCACAAAAAATTAAAAGAAAACTATTGTTTTTTTAAATTAAATCTACATTTATATATTGAGATTTAAGAGGCGAAGGGTTCAATAATGTTGTGTAAATTGTGATGTATTTATATGTAAACTTTAAAGCTCTTTCTTTTCTTCACTGCAAATGTAGGCATCTAGAAACATTCGTGATACTGAAAGAGAAACTGCAGAAAACCTGGTTTCGCATGCAATTTTGATATCAGCTGAAGCTGAGGGTGTTCATTTGAAAATAGACAAGGTAAGTAACGTTGTATCTTTTGTGCCTAGTACATATTCTCAGTTCGTTCAGGTGTTATATTGCTTCAAACAGAAAAACTGTAAAATCATAAAATAGGCCAAAAATTACATTTTTAAAATTCGATGAAATTATATATATATTTCGGATAGCAACTGTAGCAAAACCTAAAATAATGAAATATCCATTATAATTGAATCCGGGATATACGAAATATTTCAAATACAACTCAATTTCTTAACACTTACTTTAAACACGATATTTTAATACTCAAGTTTTAAAAATCCATATGTAATAAGTTTGCTTTTTCGAATAAAGACAACATAGATGGGGTTCGCGTCGTAACTTTTTGACCTTTTTGAATATCACAGTGTTTTTATGCTTTCAGTAATGTATTAATTCGCATTTTAATGCTTAATACTTCAATCATAGTAAAATGTACAGCAGGACGTCATGAAATATCGGTGATTAAAGTGAAAATTTAAAAGCAAAAAATTGTGAAATTCTGGCGTCATACAAAGCGCAAGAAATATTATGTGTATGTTTTCAAAATGCCCGTCACTTAGCTGACTTTTATAAGAAGTATATTATTGACGCAATTTTCTTAAACCAGCTTGCTACACTTATTTACAATTCTTATTCTGATACAAATATTGTCAATTCTTATTTGAAAATTCCAAACACTTTTTTAATAGGTTTGAAAAAGAGACTGAAACGAAACTTTATAAGAACAATCAGTTCTTGATTTTACAAGTTGCAATTAAAGTTGCTATTACGAGTTGAATTAAAGGCATTTGATGTGTATAAATAAAACAAGGACTAGTGATTCTTATTCAATTGATTTTTCTTTCAATCCCAAATAACCAATACGTCTAGACACCCGATCTGAGGAAAACATGTCCAAGAGTTCTTTGAATAACTGATATGAGTTGAGTTAATGAGTTAATGAGTTTGTTGAAATAGAAAAATAACTTGACCTTCAAATCTACATGTGTGAACATATTTTTTTTGTTAAAATTTTTTTTGTGTTTAAACTTTGATTCATAATTTTGCTGACACCTTGACTATTGCAATTCATTTTTGAACCTGAAAAAACAATAACAAAAAAACGATGTTGACTGTAGTCAGTAAATATTATACTTTTAATATAATAGCTGTCTGCTTAACTAATTTGCTGCTGACTAATTTCTCAACAAAATTTATTAAATAAATGAGACAAAGGGCTTATCCCATACAAGTCTTCTCTCTATATAATCTGCACAGCAATGACGTGACTTTTTATTATACCATGTAATCTTTTAGCTACATGTAAGTGCAAAAATGCAATCACTGCATATGTTTCTTCCTTAAAACATGTTACAAAGTATTTTGTATAGTAATTGCACTTTTAAAAAATAAATATCCAGGAATATTTAGTATTAAAATGTGTTTAAAGATTAAAAATTGTTTATTTTATTATTTAGGCATCGACAACCGGGTCGCTTAATGAGGAAAATGAGGATACTTCACTTTTGCCATCGTGTGTTATGAACAAAGGAATTGATACGTTTAGCCATTTGGGATTTGCTGGTATGCGAATGTTAATTCAAAATATTTGGCTTTACTATACTGTCCATGTGATTCTGAATTATTCTGAATTAAAAAAAAAAACTCTTATAATGGGTCGAGGTTTTTACATTTTGTATCAAAGTTTACGTTTGAAAAAGTTAATCTAATCCACATTAATAGTGAACATAAGGTTTTTAAATGCGAAGCAAATTTATATCAGTAAAAAATAGGTAATCAATGCATGCAAGCAAAATATACATTTCATTAATAACAAATTGTACAAAAGGCACAATATTTAATCAATTTAATATGAATACGTATCAATTTCGAACGACAACATTGTCTCTGGCGGTTCATCAGTCGTCAATAAGGTATCAAAAAATAAAACACACACACAAAACATGTATCGACATCAACGCTATAACATAATTAAAAACGATAGTGTTATAGAGACCAACCAACTAAATGTTTTTTCCATAAACCATTCTGTTAAAGTTTTGGCATCTACCACTAAAACTACTGATGGTTTTGTGTTGTCATGTTCTATATTTAAATTATAGGTTCTCATATAACAATAGATAGAAAAAAGCGGGGTTCTTCAGTTCAAGCTCTCACGAGGGTAACCGTTTTGAAATAAAGTGGATTGGAAAAAAACGCTCGATTTATTTTAGACTAATTCATGTTCTAACTATTATTATTAATAGAAAGCTTGGTTTTAAGGATAGGCAAATAACATTCGTAGGAATCGGTAATATATGCATGTAAAATATATCATGCAAAGCAATGATGATAAGATTGTATAAATAATCACAAAATTTACACACAATTTATTATTAATTGGTTTTAGTAATGTTGTGGTTTCTAAACAAAAACTCCCATGTAAAACGCTAAGTTTTGATTTTCCGCATTTATAGTCCGTTTAACATTGGTTGTATAAATTGTGGCATTTGGGTTAATACTAAATCTATTGAGTATTTTTATTACTTATACTCTACACATTACTTAACAAAGTTGATGTTAATCATTTAACTAAGCGAAGGAAAATTAAAAAATAGCATATGTGTGCGGAAAACAGAAATTGGATGCAAATGGACTTGAACCTAGAGGTTCATGTCAGTAGATAATATAATGTCCAAATTAAAAACAAAACAGTCAAGACACCCGAACATACATGTTGTACTGATCTTTGTTTAAACAGAAAACAATGTTTATAAAGTGTTATACTGACGAAACTGAGACAGAGAAAATTCATGGTGTATCTAATCCATACCAATGTATAGCCCTTTCTCATTTCGACAGATGGACCTTGTTGTAGTGGAACAGATGATGGTAAACCTAGTGTTATAAAGGTACTGATAATTTGTTACTGCATATGTCACATTGTGCATTTATTCAATGCTTAACATCTTTTTGTGATTTCTTTGTCCTCACTTGATTTCCAATTAAAACGCTACCTAGCCCAGATTAAACGAATACGGTATAAATGCATATTTCTGTTATCTTTCTGTTAATCTCCCGCTTCCACCGAAACGTCGGATGTCCTGATTTACTTCTACCATGTTAACCATGGTTTGGTATTTTTCTCTCTTTTTTATGTCTAAAAAGTGCCATATCATCTTAGTGAATCATAAGTTAAGTAACAATATCAATGTTCCCAATCGGACCTTTATTTTTTTCAGAAACCATCAGATAAAGACCACAAAAGAATGACAGCAGGTATCTCGTTTCAGGTTATATTCGTACAGTAGTTCTTATATATTTATAACAGTTATCTTACAATGTCATAAAGTTTGATAAAATACATGGACAATTCTATTCCTATGTTAGAAGGCTTCTTAAAGAGAGGGGGCTTATGGAATCACTTTGGTGTCGGCGTCGGCGTCGGCGTTGGAATTCCAAGGTTAAGGTTTTGGTGCAAGTGTTGTTATACTGTTATTGCCATAACTGATGTTAATTTCTACAATGATTTTGAATTATAAATGTTGCTGTTGGTGTGGACAATCATTTAAAGGAGCCAAATGTTGGATTGTGAGGATTTCAAGAGGCCTGATGGTCCGAAATAGGCAGGTTAAGGTTGACCTATATCAAAGGGCACTCGGGCTAGCAATCCTAAAATCTTCAAATGACTTATTGTAAAGTTCTGAAAGGCCTAAGACCTGGTATTGGACTTTTGGTACGTTGAAACTAAGCGCTACCAAGTGTTTTATAAATTACCTTGAACGAAGTAGCTTTTAGGTGAAAAGCCCGTCAAATTGTCCCGGTGACAATTTCTAGTTATAATTGTTGTGATGATATTGACAATCACTGAAACGGGGGAAACTGCTGACGTTTGAGAATTTCAAGAGGCCCATTGGGCTGATAAGTTGAGTTATGTAGTGACATTTTTACATTTTATAATACTGGCACATGTGCATTACAAGGACCCTCAAATACATCAACAAAATTACAGAAGCGAGGTTATCTGTTCTCAAACAACTCTTGTATTATTTTCATTTTAGGAAAATCCTCTAACGCAAGCAAAGACAAGCAAAGTGGGGGACACAAACACGTATCAGGAACTACTTCAAGACTGAGCATGGAATCTTCCTCATGTCAAATAGAGGATAAGTTGTTGCCGCCACCGTTGGCAGATAAAGAGCAAGAAACGATGGACAATGAAGCAGTTGGTGAGTAAATAATTATATCGCCATATAGTTAGTTTTTTCTTTGTATCATAATAGATTTATCTTTGTATTATAATATTTTTTCTTTATTTTTATAATAAATCTGACTTACTGATTGGCCATTTTGTTTCATTTTCATATCACCATAAAATCCAAGAAAGGCACGAAATATGGACATATCGTGACGTCACAATACACTGACGCTGTGTATTGAATCAATGAAATCGTACATTGAAACGTGTGTGCTTCATTTTATCAAATAGATTAATATTCATAAGCATTGCTGTCATTATTTCATTTTGTATTTCATCGGCTTATGAAAAATAAATGTATTTGTAAACCTTTGTGAGAATCGGCCATGTAAACATTTTTTTCTTACCTCGATGAATTAAGAAATTGGGACTACAAATTCTATAATATTTACATATTACTTCTGTCTTTGCATTACTTTTGAAGTAATTTAATATAAAGACAAACCTACATGCATACAAAAGTATTTGAACACCGAAACGTATGTGCTATAGATACTTATGTACCTGGACAATTTTCAAATACATGATTAAAGTTACTGGTGTAAATAACATACATATAATAACTAAGTTTTCAATTGGGGAATATTTGTGTCTTTGAGAAACACATGGCATTGGAACAGTTTTTGACATTTCATAGGCTAATCACAAATTCTCGTGCTGACCAAACATCTTCCATTCGGTAGAGATTCTGGTAAACCAATACATGTAAGATCATAATAGTTCAGTGTTTGTGGTATCGTTGACGCCACCAAATTGCTGATTAAGTATGGCACTTCGGAATTTACGTAATGCAATATTATATGAATGGTGAGTTTAATATTAGATAAATATATTTATAGATATATTCTGATATCGATTGTTTGTTTTCATTATATTTGAAAGAGCTTGTCAGACCAAGACCAGTCAAACTATTAAAACGCTTGCGATATAACGTCAAATGAGCAGTACATTTATTTGTTGTATCAATACTTGAAAATATTAAAAATTAGATTGTGGACCACAACTTGTTCTAAAAAGGGGTTATTGTTCTTTCCCAATCATACATCTAACGGACAACACTGATAATGATTAATGAGTTTTAATTATTACATTATCTCTCTCCACAGGAGACAGACAGACAAATATTGTTATTGTTCTATTTAGAAAAGGAAAAAAGTTTGAGAGATATGTTAACAATGAAGACAAAAGTAAAGAAATGATAGGCTTCTAACACTGTTTCGTTTGGGTTTTGTTCTAGGTTCTTTGAAAATTACAGACAGAGAAAACAACAACAATTGTCCATCAAAGGTAATTATCATCAAAGCTGATATGTATTGTAACGCTTCTTTCTTTTAAGTTAGGTTACTTATTACGAGCATCGTTCGTTAACCAGACTAGGCGTTTTCATTTCATGTCAAACATGCATTCATAAATGTTTCTTAAAAAGTATGTATGATTAACTAGTACTGGAAACTCTTTTAGACCTATGTAATGTAAAACGCTGGTGTACATCCTACATTCCAGAAAAGGCTGAAGACATTTTTTAACGAAAAGCCATTCACAGACACGTGTAGCCGTAATAAAAATCACCAGAAGGTAAATTGGTTACAAATATTCAATTGATTTTAACGACGTACTACATTTTATTGAGAATGTCCAAATCGGTCTCATATCAAAACCTGGATTGAATATGAAATGCTAACATAAAAATGACAAAACAGCAATATTGCGCATTTTTGTTTTCAATGGTTGTTAAATATTGGGTTCCAGCTATCACAGTATAATTGTAGGGAAGGTCTTGCAGATCGCACAAAATACCGGTATATAATGGAAAAAATACTTCCAATGTTTTTTTTCATTTGAAATAATGTAGATAATGTATGATTATGTCGTACCGTGGTATAAATGACATACTGTACATCATGGAATTGTTATTTTGTTTAATTCAGACATCGAACTAAACTGTAAGGTGCATACAAAAGGAAGTATTCACAAATGTGTCATGCTATCAAATATGGTATATCGATGTTAGCTTGATCAAAATAATTAAGGAATAGATGTTTATTTTGTTGAGCTTATGGGGGTATAATGATAATGGAGCACGTGTAAATTATGTAACTCCGGCGAAGCCGGGTTACATAAAATTTACACTGGCTCCATTATCATTATACTCTCATAACCTCAAAACAATAAACATCTATCACTTATATTTACAGTTTTTTCAAGTAAAAGAATATTATTTTTTCCCGCGGCAGTTGCATATATTTTTTTATTAAAATACCCATATTTTTTTCTCTCCCGTCATCGTCAACGAATTCGATTGAACAGCTGATTGGAATCGAGTCATTCATATGTTCCCGCCAAAAGTGGGGTCATGACCACACGTTGCTACTCCATCGACTATTCACGTAACAAACTGTAAATATATGTTAATAGAACTTTTTAATTTGTGTTATCAATTACATGATCCGAATTTTTTTTACTTGTTTTTGTGTAACCACTATTTGTCATCAGTTGTTATCTCAGACTTCTATCGCATTTTTTTAGGCTATTATTGAGTTCAGGGAATGTGGTCATCGTTTATGTGAGGATTGCATAGAGAAGACATTATCCATTAAGTGCGAAACAGTATTTTGTGGATGTAGGACAGGACACAGAGGTGTTTGTGCAACCAAAGTTCCGATTGAATATGTGGTGAAGTTCTTTAAAGATCGTGACGAAAACAACATGGTATGTGCAGGGGAAATTGTGTTTATGTAGTTACATAGAGTTAGATAAATAGAAATTACCACTCCTCAAAGTGGAAGTCATATTACGAAAAGATAAAGGTCATATCAATGTCACATAATGCAATTCAGGCTGACAAAACCATATATAAAGATTATGAAAAAGAAAATATAATCCATAACATCTCACAAATGATGGTAATGGTTTTTTCATACAATATACATGTATCAATTTTACATTCATCAAATAATCATGAAATATGAATATATATAAAGTTATCTTCAATGCACATCTTTCACCCTACAATTCTTTCACTCATCAGTATAATTACATTGTTTGGGTTTTTCATAGAGAAGGAGGAGGGAGAGAAAAAAAAATAAAATAAAGAACAAAGAATTGGGAAGGAAAGAAGGAATGATGGGGTGAACTAGAATCAATAGAGATATTATGAAGAAAATTATTAAGGTAGTGGTTCTATAGAACACGACCAGAAAGTTGAAATAAGCACTAAATGAGTATACCCTTGCAACATTTTTAGCATATTCATGTTGATATTCTAGTAGTGATAGATATACGAAAATATATTTAAAGCATATTAAGTTATGAAAATGGGTTCTTTCTTATTGTTCTTTTATAATTGACCTCTGGATCCACATACTGAAAGCTCATACTTTCTTATAGCAGCTTTATCGTCAAGACAAAATATATGTACTATGTATTCTCCAAAACATGAGATTTCGCTACATAGCTATTGTCGTTAAATATCGTAGATAGTTAGGCATCAAACAGTTATAAATTTTAGACAACGAGTGATTACATGTTATGTCTCAGTTGAACTATCTTATAGTGTCGCCGACAACAAATAATAACCTTGATATACAAAATGTTGAAAATAATTAGACTCTTTTAGAAATTTTGAGTAATTGAAAAAACACATAATCTTTTAAAACTAAACATTCAGCATCGATCTTAAAAATTATCAAAGTTAAGTTATCATCAATATTTCAAAACATACTTCTGGTAATTAGTCATTAACTAAATGTATATTCAAAATCGCCAATCAAAATTACGAATTGAATAGACAACTGTAAAATTCATTTCAGGATTGTGAACCTACGGAGCACGCTGTAAAGAGATGTGACAATCCAGGCTGTAAAGCAGTTCAAGTAAGGAATATTTAAAGGTTTTTCCTCAGATGTAGATAAAGGAAATATTTCCGTTTGAAAGAGATACAGTGTAAGTGGTTATGATAGAACGAAAATAATAGAGCCAAAGCATGCGTGTATATACTATCCTATTGTCTGCGGGTGGTTATATTTAATATATGTATGAAAATTCCACATGTGTCACTGTTGGACATCTGTGTATATAAACACTGGTCGCAAAAGAATGAGACATGCAAATGAAAAATAGAGTCGTAGAAAATCCAACGGAGTATTCGTTAATAGTGCAATAGTATACCAATGTCACATTGCTATGCTAGAAGCATTTCGATAATTAGACTACGTTATTTTGATATGTACTTACATGACAGACAACTAAGTATTTCTGACTAAACGTTTGTTTTTTTTTCATTAGACTTCAGATGTAGATATCCAGATGACATTTCCATGTGGGCATTATTTATGTGTCTACTGTTGTTGTGACCAAGGGGAAAAAACAGTAGAATGTAAAGTGCCTAGATACAGCGAAAATATCAATACTTTAAACAACCGTAAAAATGTAAACACAGTACAGAACTTGCAGCTATTTCATATCCAAATGAGGTATTTAGACCTTAGAATCATTTTGAATAGTTTGACCGCATAATTATTAAATTTTTAAAGAGAGATAAACAGATACATGTGCATGTACTAGCCTGGCAAATTGGAAAACACTTACAGTGTATATCAAATAAAATATTTTTTGTTCTTGCCTTGTGGAGAGTAAAGATTGTAATGAATTATATCAAATCACCTTAATCTATGGGAATTTTGCTGTTTTGACCATATACACAAGATACTAAAGCCATAATTTCCTAAATAGATGTTTGATATGGATGGATGTTTGTAGAATTTGTTTTCCTCTAGTCTTCTTTAAAAATACACTAGTTTTGATTAATAAGACTCATATTTTTTCTCAGAATAACAACATATGCTACCCCTACCCCTTAATTTTGAGCTACAAAATGCACCATTTTCAGCCATTTTTGCCAAATTTAACCCTTTATAGAAAGAGTTGTGGTATTAAACTTTTGTTAATATTTTGCATATCAATAGGGAATGGGTTCTTCTTTCTAAATTAGGCAGAAAAATGGGGGGTCAGAGTGCTTACTTTTTTGCCCCATTTGAATATGTGTTATTTTTCAGTATTTTAGAGTAAAAAATAAAAGTGCTCAAATTACCATTAAATGTAAAAATAAAGTGACAAAAGCGTATCACTTCACGCAATAATGCTCAATATTTTAATAACCACGAACCTAGTAAAGATTAACAGCAAAAATTAGCTCGATACAGCTAAAAATGCTGGTGCAGTGATGATTTAAGTAAAAACAATTTCAGTAAAAAGTGGTTAACTATGGCTCTACTCAAAGAGGAAAAAGACAAAATTTCAAAATGGCCGCCAAATGGGCCATTTCTTAAAATCCCTGTATAAAAAAAATCTACTGAAAATAGAAATGTAATTTTTTGACAAAATTTGCATCTGGTAACTTGCTACAGATATTGATAAAACATATTTGAAAATCTCATAACTTCTTTGATCGTTGTCGAAACGAGACTTCAACGGGACTGAAACCTCAGAAGAATACATCCTTACGTTTATTTCATGTCTCAGATTCAATATTCCCAATATTAAACATTTTATTCTTTGCCATCATCGACGAGCCTTAGAATAATGAAATTGTTCAATGATGCAGTCGATTTCTCAGATTTCTCCACCAAAACTGCATTACTATTATTTTGTATTTGAATATTGAAGCACATTGCTCATAATTACAGGAGTATTTCCTAAATTTAAAGACTAAATACAAATGGCATAATACGTTAGTTTAAGGACGGAATGGAAAAAAGGAGATCCTTCAATTTTCAATTGCACACTATATTAGGTTGTGTATTTAAAATATTGGTAGCAGTACTTATCATAACTTTCACAGTGTACTCCAGAATTGACAAATATATTTAATGTATTTAAACTGTTTGTCCTCTCGTTACTCTAACATTGAAATAAAACGAGGAATGTCATTTTGTAATTTCCAGACCGACAAGCCCATCCACC
>SAYR01029784.1:0-14281 GCA_004382745.1 Argopecten irradians irradians
AGCACACCCATATCATATACATATATATAACACAGAACTCTATGACTAGTATCGATTTAAAGGAAATGTTGACGGACAGACGGACGACGGACGCCGCGCCATGACATAAGCTCACCGGCCCTTGTGCTTTGTCGTCAATACGTGATTACGGAGGGACGTCACACCCTTCTGGCCGTAATTTATCACATCATGACACAGTTCACATACGGCTTTGCGTGGAACATCGATCTTTTTTTTTTTGGTCGCCGATCTTTATATCCACATTATCTTGTCGAAGCTGAACTGTTACAACTTTCTGGGGCCATGCATCATTCCATTTGTTTTTCACTGACGCGTCGTATGCCTTGATTTCACTTGTATTCAATAACTTCGCCATTCTTCTGTTTATTTTTCTTTCACCACGAGGTTTACGCGTGGTGCGAAAAGCGCTTGGAAGCAGATGCAGCGATTCAAACGTTTACGTGACCCTAATTACCTCCCTTAGATTATACTTTCGCTTTCCATATATTCAACACTGGACAGAGTTCGAGATTGCCGAAATGAGAAAATAACAAAACAAATTCGTCTTTCCACGTGTATCAAACAATTTTATTTGCATTTTTAACATACCACAGTACATCAAAATCAACAGTTACAATTATTTTGCACTGGCATCCAAGAAGGATGTCAAACTCCAGTGGAAAAAAATTGATATAGATCCCGGAGGGATGTCAAATCCCAGTGGGAAAAATTTAATATAGATCCCACCGGGATCCAGGAGGGATGTCAAATCCCAGTGGGAAAATTTTATGGATCCCACCGGGATCCCACTGGGATGTCCGATCCCAGTGTGATCCCACCCATCCCGATGGGAACCCACTCAGATTTTCTATGGGATATTCTTTGTCCTGTATTTCTTGCACAGTATAGCGGATATGTCATATCATGATTGAAACGTGTGTTTTTTGTCATATATTCAAAGAAATATATACCTAAACGAGAGACAGAGCTAAAACTGGACTCCGTTCATTAAATCATTACAAAGGGCAACAGTTCCACTATACAAGAAGACACAACATGAATATACCGCAGTCTCCCAAAACATGCACCTCGCACAACATACACGCAACACACCACATACATGGGAGGCCGTCCTTATATGACCATAGCTGTTAATAGGACGTTAATTAATCAAACAAACAAAATTAAATCATTACAGATTTCAAACGATTAGCCCCGGTTACATACATGATTTATGTTTACAATATTTTTAATGCATATATGGCAGTGTTACTGTCAGCTGACATATCTTTTGTCCTCTTAGCATTTCATTTCATATAGATCTATAGGCTGATGTTCTAGTACGGCCATACTTGATTCAGATACAAGCGCAAACTGTCCATGTTGCAAAACCTATATAACTGTAAATAGAGGACAGATCTTAGAGCTTCTACAATCAATCGACTAGAACAAGGATGTTCTAGAGGAAAAGGGGATGGCACCGTATCTAGGACAGGAATGTCCTAGAGTAGGAGAACACTTGTTTGTTTGATTAACTAACGTCCTATAAACAGCCAGGGTCATGTAAGGACGGCCTCCCAGGTATGCACTGTGTTGGGTGTATGTAGTGCGAGGTGCGTGTTTTGGGAGGCTTTGGTATATTCGTGTTGTGTCTTGTTGTATAGTTGAAATGTTGCCCTTTTTATAGTACTATATCACTGATGCATGCCACCGAAGACACCAAGCCATACCCCACCCGGTCACATTATACTGACAACAGGCGAACCAGTCGTCCCACTACCATTATGCTGAGCGCTAAGCAGGAGTAGAAACTACAACTTTTATAGACTTTGGTGTGTCTTGGCCAGGGGACAGAACCCATAGCCTTCCTCACAGGGGCGAACGCTCAACTCCAGGCAAAACGTGAGGCGGTGCAAAGAGAGGACATTGAGCAAGAGTCTTTGTTGATAGTCTCCTTAACACGAGTCTTTTTGAAAATTTTCCTATACTTATGCCGATTGGGCTCACACGATATTCACTAAATGGTAATGTATCGAATGAACCATGCATAAACCCCTTCAGACATTCATCTTTAATGATTCGCGCTACACTATCAGGTTGGGATCTTGCCGAAAGATTGTTTATATTCTATAGTGTCATGTTGAAGTATGTCAAAATGTGTCAAATCCATGCCGTAAACCACAAGAGATATGAAACAAAGTTCCTATCACAATGGGTGGTAAGTTAATGTTCTTATTGGCTAATATTAATCGGGGTAGTTGCTTTCCAATAATACGATGAGGACAAACATTCAGCTGAATCGGTCAGTCATAGAATTTAGTGTTGTAGAAATTTCAATAATGTCGTCCTGGTACGCATCTAACTCCTGCTGTCTTTCTGGGTATGTGCTGCACATCACGCGTTTGTACCGAAAGCCTTGATAAATTCCTGAATAGACAGCTGACAATTCAGTCTGGGGTCGGGTTTACCCATTACGTTAAATTCTATATTATCTGTGACTACTGTGTGATTTTGTGGGCAGTCGTAGTTTGGTAAGCAAAGGAGCTAAATTGACATCCTTACCTTCGGTAATTTGACGTTACTATGTCAACATTGGTGATGGAGTTTGAACGAATTCCGGCGCTGTTGTTGACTGTAAAATACCTGAGCGCCATTCGAAAAATACCTATTACCTAGGCAGAAGTTTTGGCGTTGCTCGGTTTTCTCCGCTGTCAACTGCCTCACTGTGTCTTGTAAGGATGAAAAACACTGTGTCACATTGTTCAGCTTTGACATATTTGTAGCGTCACTTCCGGTATTTTCACGCGTAGTAATTTGTGGCTCAGTGCTTTGTTCGATTTCGCCTGTCGCACTAGCTGAGTTAACAGGCATAAATAAAGATGTAGTTCCTTTGTTTTCACCCCAACGTTAGGGTAGCTTTCGAAATACTTCCCCGGGAACCTTTATCCCACAGTCTTCGAGAAGTCTCTGCTTAAGCTCTGCAACGGTCAAATTTCCTTGATTGTCCATATCCCATGTGCTTTCATTGTCTCATTGTCTTACTTTCTATCACATTTGAGTTTGATCTTCTTGTAGCGAAAATATTACGGAAACGTGTTGATCTTGGCTTGTTGGTTCTTAGTTGAATATAAGGCTATAAATACTAATCTCGCGTGGCCATCGTTTATGAATCGCGTACACAAGCGGTTGTACGAGAAACAGGGGTTTCTCAAGGAATTATAAAGTATTTATGAAGGTTAGAACCATACTTGTTGCACATGTAAAAATTTAAGGTCTCAATTAGGAAAAACGACCGGTTAAGGCTTACGGGATCATCAGTTCAAATTCCAAAGTAATAAGGAAATTAAAACAAACAGATAGTACGGTTTATGCTCTTCAACAAGAAATTCTGTAACTTAAAGCTGACACCCATAGATAACTAGAGAAACATGAATACGCTGGGCGATTTGATAGGTCGGTAACGCATGTTTAATGATATCAATGCTAAGGGGTCAAGGGGTCATCTATATATATAATACATAGGATCTATTTTGAACACGATCTAAACCTAACAGAAAACACCCAATAATTCTCGAAACAGCTCTGTGCTTTGATATTGGCCTGCCCTGCAGTATGGCGCGATAGCGAATTGTACCTGCTGCCCCTATTGGCAGATCGTAAAAGGCGACTAAATTTAGGTATCTTCCTCATTTTCTTTCCTACCTGACTTGTCTTTAAACTAATGCGCTCCCTTGGCACACCGCGATCACTTTTGAGCCTTATTGAGCGTGTCGCCCTGTGGGAAAGGCTCTGGGTTCTGTCGCCCTTGGCAAGAACACCAAAGTCTATATGAAGTGGTAGTTTCTGCTCCTGCTCTAGCGTCAGATACAGGTAGTGGGACCGACTGGTCCGCCCGTTTTCGGTATAAATGTGACGCGGGTGGGGTGTGTTGCTTGGTGTCTTCGGCGGCATGCTCAGTGATACAGCACTTATAAAAAGGGCAAACAGTTCCACTAGACAAGAAGACACACACGAAGCATACCGCAGTCTCCCGTACAACTCACACTCGCACAACTATACAACGCAACCCACCGCTTAAATGGGAGGCAGTCCTACCTTTGACCATAGCTGTTGATAGGAACGTTAATAAATCATAACAAACAAACAAACGAAATGTTATATTGCAGAGTTATTTAGTTATATCTGAACAAGTGTATATCATTGAGAGAGATTACATCAATGTAGTAGAACCTAGAGATATACTTTCGTTTGAATGATCAATTAACGTCTTTTTAAGAGATATGGTCCATATAAGGACGCCTCTCAATGTCATGGTGTTGGGTTGCGTGTTGTTGTGCGTATATTCATGTATGTGCTCTTGTATAGCATGCTAATATCACTGGATGGCATGCCGCCCGACGTACAACCTAAGCCACACCCCACCCGGTCACATTATATCTGACAACGGGCCGAACCAGTTGTCCCACTACCCCTGTAGTACTGAGCGCTTGGCAGGATGCAGAACTACCGACTTTTTTATAGACTTTGGTGTGTCCGGCCTGGGGTTACAGAACCCAGAGCTTTCCTGCACCGGTTGAACGCTTAAACTCGGCAAACTGACTCAAGTTTTAATAAAGTTTTTAATAAAAAATATTAAAAATGTTACTTGCCGATTATTATTTTAATAACATACAAACATGTGAAATTAGCTACAGTATTGTAACTTATATTACTATAGCAGAAAATATCACGTTGAAAAGCTCTGGAACATTTTTCATGCAATCTCCCTGCAGGCGTCCGATGGACCAATTTGCTTCTTGGACAAGTCATGCTTGATCTTTAATAAACATACAACTTTTCCCCACTTTGAAACTGACTGAATTGGAATTTTTCAATTTCAGATATGACAGGTCATGATCACGATTTCATTGATGAATTCTTTGGCGGATATACATGCATCATGTGTATCATCACTTGATTGTACAGGGTGCCCACTTAAACTATACACATGGTCAGACACATTAGGTAATAGCGGTTGGAATGACAAGCTATCAGAATCTTCATCGTCGTGTTCTTGTGATGTAGGTGTAGTACTTGACAAATTATCAATTGGCCTAGTATCATCACCATAACATAACTTTTGGCGTGATTTCTTCGGTTCGACATCGTCCAGTCGCAAACATTTCAACTTTTCCACCGACCTTTGTATTTGGCTGGCGACAGACTGACGCTTGTCATTTGTCAGCGTTGGAGCATCTTTAATTTAAAAAAGAAAAGGAAAAAATATCACGCGACCGACGTACACAGCTTTCTTTGTTTACAAAAGACGCAATTTTAAACAAAAAACATGTCAACATCTGACGAAGAAGCCATCTCCGATTACGGAGATTTCCATATCAGCCAAGATGATGAAAATTATATTGGCAACTTAATATCTGCATCAGAAATTTCTGAATATGAAATCCAGGATATTAAAAAAGAGCACTGCAGGAATCAGACATGGATGGTTTGTTTTCACCTGAAATGCCCGCAGGCGCAACTGAAACAGTCGCAAACAAACAACAAAAAGATTCAAAACAGTAACTGACGAGGAAATGCAGAAGTTTAAGGATGCAAATCAAAGTACTTCGACAAAGAGAAATACTGCTTGGACAATTCGATTATTCCAAGGTAAAATTTGAAAATATATCAAATATTGAAAGATTGTATGAACTGTTACAGCAGCTTAAAAAAGGCGTCATGACGTTTAATCCTCAGTGTAAAAACGTGTGCACCGATTCACAAACAAATGGTCACACTGATAAAATAAATCGACAATTGCATTTAAAATTAATCCATCATACGAATTATACTATCATTACACAAAGGATAATATTTTTTTTGTATTTGTAGATTGGCACCAGGAAGTCTTCGGCTGATTACTGTAGATTTTTCTGGAAACTCTGGCTTCAAAATTATGTAAATTTTATTGCGAAGCACGACCAAAGAATATACAAAAAGTATGAAAAAACAACATGCAGAGCAATATCATACCAACACACTTAAGACCATCAGGGCAGGAGTAAATCTGCATTTAATTGTACCTACTGCCCCGATTGCATTATCGTAGAAGGCGACTAAATTTTGGATCTTATCTTTTCTCTTCTTCCTACATGACTTTATCTTTCGCCTCCCTTTGGCACCGCCTCACTTTTGGCGTTGCGTTGAGCGTTCGCCCCTGTGAGGAAGGCTCTGGGTTCTGTCCCATGGCCGAGAGAAGTCTATAAAAGTGGTAGTTTCTGCTCCTGCTTGGCGCTCAGCATACAGGGAGTTGGACGACTGGTTCGCCCGTTGTCAGTATAATGTGACCGGGTGGAGTGTGTTGCTTGGTGTCTTCGGCGGCATGCTTCAGTGATATAGCACTATAATCCTTACTTTGTTTGTTTGTTTGATTTATTAACGTCCTTTTAACAGCTGTGGTCATGTAAGGACGGCCTCCCATGTATGCGGTGTGTTGCGTGTATGTTGTGCGAGGTGAGTTTACTGGCCGTCCTTACATTATCATAGTTGTTTATAGGACGTAAATTAATCAAACTAAAAACACAAAAAAAAAAAAAAACATTTACAGGACATGGGTAGGGACATTGATATAATGAGAGACAGCCAGTTCAAAGCATGCAATAACGTGATAAATGGTATGCCATTGGAGATAATGCGTTCTGGTTTATCCAGAGCTACAGCTCACAAAGCAATCGTTTGTAGAGAAGATTTAGAAAAAAAAATAATTTCTTCAAAAATGGCTACAACTCCTCTCCTGTAATCCTTAGACAGGCAGTCTGATACACTTTGTCGTGGCCTGGAATTTCACAATCAGCTCCGGTTAGATACTAGATAAAAACGGTCTTGAATATGTGACCATTAATCACGTAACACAAGAAAAACAAAGAGCCTCCTTCCTACAAACGCATGTATGCAATGGGAAATTCGGAGTTGTGTCCCATAGCAATGCTCCACCTATTGATTTCTAAGACTGACAAATCCGCATCAATGTTATTCAATCACTATATCCGTGATGTTGTCATGTCATCTCCAGTTTGGTTTTCCGGTAAACCTCTTGCTGCCCGCACATACATGTATACCAATATGAGGTCGAATATTTTTAAAAGTGCACACCTTGATAAGAAATACACAGCACACTTTCTTCGTGCAACATGTATTGGAAACCTGTCGCGTTCCGGATATGAATCACGATGTACTATGTTTCTTTCTGGACATAGAAACGAAGCATCGTTAAGGTCCTGTAATCGATCATGTTCAACTGAGCAAAAACAAAGCATGTCTTCATCGCTGTCAAACATCGCTGCCGGTAAAGGTCCCAGTAAACTCCGTGTTTTCGCCGACGGTGACACCTAAAGCTCACGACCACTAGCCTTGCAGGATATGTCAAACAAAGTTTCTGCTCCAGACAATGCAATCCAACCATTTAACCAGCTACAATCAGGATTCCAATTGATTGTGATATGGGACATTATTTTCACCCAGGACTGCTTCTGTTTCCGAAATAGTTATGTTCATCAGCGTGTTGCCTTCGGGTCCAACATCTTCGCTTACATCTTGATCTGCATGCGCGCGCTCAGCATCAGGATGATCTTTCTGAACATGCCGCCAAAATGTATTATATTTCGTGAAGGTCCTTGGACAACCATTTATACAACATAATATATTGAATCCTGGATCTTGTGAATGGTATACATTGATGTGTGAAAGCAGTAATTTTAAAGAAATCGTAACGAACACGAGACAAATATTACACCTCCACGCCATTGTGTCAATGCAAGCACCTTTGAGATAGAGACGGCCGGCAAATCATTTCCGGTCAGTTTCAGGCGCGGCCGAAAGGCGGGCAGTATCAAATTACCCTGGACTTGAAAGATGGCTGCGATGGACGTGCAAACACTCAACGAGAAAGAACTGTTAGAATTCCTTAGCAAGAAGGACTTTGAAGATGAAATTATCGAAACAATCAGAGGCAAGTGTCTTACTATTTTGTTTTGGAACTCTTCTGTTACGAAGGTGTAGAAATATTGTACTTTCACTTTGGGGTGCGATACCATGACTGTTGGAATTCGAATTTGATTGAGAAAACGGCAAGAAAAGTAAATTATAGTACTTTTTGCTACAAATCGATGTTAATTCAAGGTATGTAATATGAATACAAACAAGATATTGTAATCGACACAATTCAATCCATGTTTACAGGATATTTTGGTCCACTTTATTTTCTAGAATCGACATGTATGTAACTCGATACCGGTATCAGATTTAATTCGAACGAAATCACCAGACACATATGTTAACTGCTTCACTTTTTTTTATATCTGCAGATGCTGGAATCGACGGGAAAACGTTTATGACCTTAAATGATAGCGATCTGAAGGACTTATTTCCCTCATTCTTGGTCAGGAAGCGAATCCGCGATGTGTTATTGGCAGAAAAGGTACACTATCAAATATAGTGAACAGTCTTTGATGTATAATATATTTTTTTGTTACAAATATCACTCACCTATCTAAATGGATCTGTTTCATTAAGACAATTACATAGTACACATACATGACTGTTATAATATTCACACATATATATGCACATTAATAGTTTTCTATAAAGGATATAAATTTCACCAAAAGAATGATATACATGTATTTGATTTGCCATTGAATGAATTCTCATACATTTGATGTTAAACCTACATATGTACCCAGTTCAATACCACATTAGTAGTTTAATGTTTGAATGCTAAATAATATGATAATGTTCTACATGGCGCTTTGCTTTGTCATCATGTATTAACTAAGAATAGGCCTACTCATCTACAGAGTATATTTCTTAATATCTTTTCAGAACATTGAAGAAGTTCCTGTCCCCCAAATGATGACGCCTCCTCGCGCAGTACACATAATGCCACAAATGCAGAAACCTTTGATGGTATCACCATCAACACCCAGCATGACACAAGAACATGACTTGAATAAAACAGTGCCGCAATTCTGGAGGACCCTGCCAGCTATTCAGAAATTTCTCAAGGGAAAGAGAAAGGCATGGTAGTGAGATCCTGTATGGATCAACTGATTAGAAATAGTGGTGGGAGACCCACAGAACATGAACTTCTATTGACTGCAAAAATGATCGCAGCAAAGTACCAGTGTCTGAGGGATAACCCAGAAGAGCCACTGAGAAACAACTATGTAATAATAATAACATTATTTCTTATGCATGAAATGATCCTTTCAAGCATGCCGAGGAAAGATCTAGGTAATACTTTGTGTATAATATTTGTAAGAGTAAAACATGTATTTAGAAAACTCCCTGAAATTCTAACTCATCTAACAACATGTGTCTATCTTTCCAAACATCTAGCTGCATGTAAAAAAAGGTCTTGAAATAACCATTAACACCAAGCAATATGTGTGACAAAAGTTTTTTTATACAACTTCCAATTTTGTTTATATACAAAGAATGTAATAATGATTATTTTATTATATTTGTAAGTAAAAATAAATTTCTTGAAATGCTTATAAGAAAAACAAGAAGTAATGCTATTATTCTTAAGAGTTATTTTCAACTGTTGATTATTATTCAAATAATGACATCTTAAATTTGGTGATTATGCTTACAATGATGTATTTCGTTCATCAGAGCAATTTACGCTTGACGCTGAAAAGGAGAATGTATAATAAGACACCCGCGGTCACAAAAATGGGAAGGAAACCTGGATGGAATACGCCACAAAAGGTAATAAATGTAAATATTTCACAAATACATATTAGCTAGGCCCGTGCACCTCTTGTTCAAGAACTTAGATTCATGTGCATCAGTCAAAGGGTAATGGTATCTCCTGGTAACTCGAGCTACTGTAAATAACAATGACTGATGAGAAAACCTAAAAGAACAACAAATTTAATATAAAAATACTCTAAACTTCAATAATGAATTTGACATATCATGTCATTTATGTGTCCTCACTGTTAAACCCTCCTTTTCTCTGTGTATTCCAGCAGTCATGTGATGAACAACCAGATTGCCAGCCTAATCCTTGCCCTCTGCCTGAGCCAGCAGAACCGTCAACATCACAGTCAAGTGAGTCTACAGCTACATGTATCAGTCAAGGTCACAAGGATTTAGAATTAGCAGGTATGTATCAAAAATGACTTAATTACTAATTATGTAGCTATATGTTTACTTTAATAATATATACATTTCTCTCATACCTACACATGTAATACTGACTGATCGAGGGCAATACACTCATTTCGCCTGAAGCTGTATTGCATGGCTACACATGCAATAAACCTGTGTGACACTGACGTCACAGTGTCAACAAAATTACTGTTTTTTAGGTCGATTTTAACAATTCTTTTCAGAAACTAGACTGGATTTACTTTAAAAGATACAAACAACAGAATTTAAGTTGAAAATATCACATAATTTTCATGTAAGGAGAATTTACTTGCAGTCATGTTCTTTTTTTCAAATTTATTTCAAAATGGCGGAAGGTGATTGTAGTAAAATTGCAACAAATCGTCGAGGTATGAGAGGAAAAACTCTTTCATACATGGATATTAAGGATAGGAATATTCTACCCCTGGGATCACAAAATATTGTAAAACCCTCGGCAAGCCTCCGGTTTTTATAATTTTTTGTTACCCTTGGATAGAATATCCCTATCCTTAATATTCACATATGAAAGCGTCTCATAATTAATATATTACAGGTATATCTACACTTGTAAGCATTACTTTGTTTTGTTTTAGCTGCATACACAAATTCAGATACTTAAGGGGAAAAAAGACAAGCTATGGACAATTTTAGATTAAGATACAAAATACATAACACAAATTAAAGACATAATTTGTTAAAGATTATAACAATTTATTGTTTATTTTTTCAAGCAACAAATCATAATGAACAACAAGGGGAAGATTTTTTGAAAGAGCTAAGGAAGTGTGGAGAAAAATCCAACAAAGATACTGTTTGGAGAATTCTTCAAAAAACAATAGATGTTTTGGAGAAGGAGGTTTTCGCTGTTCCCCAGAAAAATAGAATTGAATTTCTGTTTGAAAACTATCCAGTTTTCAAAAATCCCATTCATGTGAGTATCTGGTCTTTAACCTGATCTTCACTTTCTTTTCCTTTTCTTTATTTTTTTTAAATTTTGGTAAAGATGTCCCGACAAATTACCACAAGCCCTCCACCTCTGGGTATCCCATGTGACCATTGTTTTCATGGTTTTTCTCTGGGTACTTTGGTTTTCCTCAGCCATCAAACCTTGCGTGTCCCTAATAATTACATAACCCTGGCTGTTAATAGGACGTAAAACTCAACGAACCAAGTTTTATCTGGTAAATCATATAAACATCCATCATGTCATACCTTATATATACAGATATGGTAGAGATGATATTAATCAAATTTAAAATAATTTGTAATTATTAACAAAACCATTTTACTTTAATTGCTTAGCTGATCCAGCACCTGGCAAATATTCTGCCGGAGGCAACTTTGATGAAGGTGCGACAAAACTTGAGAACAGCAACAGAAAAAATTTTGGATTATCTATTCTCCAAAAATATGGTCAATGTCTCCAGGAGTGCGTTGATAGATGATGGTGATTATTTATTTTGAAATATACATGTAAATGTAACATTTATCTTGAAGTTTTTTATAACATATATACATTCAGTGTTTTATAAACAGCCAATGTAAGCTTGTCAGAAGAGTGAGAGATTTTGATACAGCTGTATTAGACATATATACATGTAGTGGTACATTTTAAAGTTAACTATCATATACATGTACATACAAAACATCAACAAAAGTAATCCCTCATTGCAATGGCAGTAAAAAATGCATGAACTTGCATTATGTGAAATCATGCATGCATTTTTTTTTATAAGTAGTATTAGTAATAAATTCACTTTTTTGGCTAATTGTGTGTACAGGTGAAACTAATTATGTAAATATTTTTAAATTTCAGAAGTCAAAACTCTTGTGGCATTCGTCCATCTGCCAAAGATTGGAGGAAAAGGTATCAACTCTGGAGGAAAGCTGTCACTACACCACACTCTAATTCATGCTGTGAAGGTATAAGATATTTAATATCTATATTTATCACATAATCTGCCTAATATCCAGGGGTTTTGCTGGCTCTTCAAAAATAAAATCTTCATAGACTCGTTTCATAAAATCTCATATGAAATGAACACTCATTTAAGATCCTATATATGAACAGTAAAAACTATCTTGAACATTATATATTCCTCTTTAATTTAGGTGATTGAACTTGCTATAATCTTAATCTTTTCTATACCGGCAAGATATATGCTTGTTCCAGTGATGACCATGACAATTGATTCATAAAAAAAAGATTAAATCCTAAAGTTGACCATCACTTGCATTTATCATGAGAGAATGTATGTGGAAACTAGCTGAATGATAGTTATTTCACACAATACATACATTTTATTAATTTGGTGGGTTAATTGATACATAATTTTCTCCAATTTTTCCTTCAGAATGAAGAGCTACCCGACCAAGTGGCAGCAGAACATAAACCCTACAACTCGCCCTGGATCATGCACCAGAGGTTCGGCCAGAAGACTACTCTGTTGTTGATGTATAGAGACATCATAATAAGCAAAGTGGAGACGCCTGCAGATGGCATTTTGGCTCTAATGGGGATCCACTACGCAGCAATGGCACCATATTCCGTCCCATTGAATGGTGCCCTTCTGTATATACAGTCCGCAGTACTAGAGGATGTGATACATACCAAGGATAAGCCAATTCTCAGGAAAATGGTCAAAGAAATTGACAGTGTTGTAAAGTCGGGAACAATACAAGATGTTCTTGTATAGTGCCAGTGCATATGTGATTATTGTTTACACGAGTAAGGCCCGAGGCTACAGAAAATCTGGTTTGTCTATGTATAAATCCTATCATGTTGGTCCTATTGGCTATGCAATTTTGCCATAATATTCGTTTATTCTGGATCCATGGAATCATTCTGATTTGTTGCTGTAGTATTAAAAAAAACGTTAGAAGCATTACAAACAATCTGATGGTGCTTTTTTTACAATACATGGATGTGATAATAAAACAGGAGCATTAGAGTAAAGTTGTATCATACACAGTTTGCAGTTAATAAATTTCCAGCTTGTAGAATGTACAAAAACATACTTTGGTGACTTTTTATTTTACTGGTTAAGGATCACATAACAATAACCAATACTGACCTTAATGTCTCATGTGTAATTCATTGATTTAAATCAAGTAAGAATGTTAACAATATGTAATTAAATTTAAGTAAATGAATTACCACAAACAAGTAAATGAATTACCATAAAGCGAGTAATTCAAATACTTTAAATGAGTAAATATTTTACTCAATCAGGAAGTAAAACAATTACTAGCAATTACTTAAATTTAAGTAAATGAATTACCACAAACAAGTAAATGAATTACCATATAGCGAGTAATTCAAATACTTTAAATGAGTAAATATTTTACTCAATCAGGAAGTAAAACAATTACTAGCAATTACTTAAATTTAAGTAAATGAATTACCACAAACAAGTAAATGAATTACCATATAGCGAGTAATTCAAATAATTTAAATGAGTAAATATTTTACTCAATCAGGAAGTAAAACAATTACTATCAATTACTTGCAATAGGTAAATTCATTACTGATAATGAGTAATTATTTTACTTATGATTTACTTAAAAATGAAAAAATATTACTTTGATTTTCTAGATATAAGTAAAATAAATACTAAACTGGTAATTAATTTTACTTATTTCTAGTAGTTCTTCCAAGTAATTATTTTACTAATATTTACTAGAAATTACTTGAAATCGAATTACTAGAAATTATTGCAAATTACTTACAATTACTTACCCATTGAATAAAAGAATTACCTAAAAAATTACTTGATCCAAGTAAAAAAATTACTTTTTTCAAGTAATTGTAAGTAATATTTTTTTTTGAGTGAAAATACAATTCACTTAACTCCAACTCAACTTATCACTGTAAAGTACTGGTACGCTAATATCTGTAACAATTGCTCTAGTTTTCATGTTTCAAGAAGGATACTTTACATTTTAGTGATACTTATAGTTTTTTAACAGAGTTTACATTTAGGTTACATCTTACTAACAAACCAAGAAGGGCTTTTCATTATTATTATGTGTTTTAAGGCGTTGTTTTTATGTCGATTTAATTACAGTTTCTACAAAAAGCAACCTGATGTTATCACAATTCGTT
>SAYR01029784.1:14306-24429 GCA_004382745.1 Argopecten irradians irradians
GGCTGTTCTATTTCATAGGCTAAAAATCTATCATCATACTGCACCGTTTCATGCATTGAAAGAAAAAAGTAAATTTGCTGGCATCTAGAATCATCTTCTGTAATAACTATGGATTTCAAAAGTCCAAACTCTGGAATACCTTCATTTTCACCGAAGGCAATGATGCATTCATTTCTAATAAATTTTTGTCCTTTATATCGTATCCAATTAACTTCGTTTACATAACATATATCTTTAATTTCTGTACCAAAGAAAGCATTTATTTGATTTTTAATATATTCTGAATTAATGCTTTTCGATTTACCAACAGCAAAATCATTGGAAAAAATGCAATGATTCTCACCAGCATTCAAGGATGCTTCATACATTAAACATCTCTCTGTTAAGGACTTGATAATATTTTGGTAATTTCTACTTCCACTCATTCTTTGTTTAAGAAACTGGTGTTTTGCTTCAAACCTCATTGACCATACATGAGTGAGAGGACCATAGCGTTGAATAGTTGATGGTAAATGCAAAAGATAGTGCTGCTTTGGTATGATATTTTTAGAAGAAAACACCTCTTTAAACTTTTTTAAGTGACCTTCGATCATTGATTTCAAAAACTCAATAGTTTCAAATGAAATGACCGGAGCCATCAATAATTTAACAATATCACAAAGCTCTATAATAATGACTAAAACATCATTTTCAGGATCACAGTCAAGTTTGTCGATCAAAAAAAAAGGAAGAAGTTTCAGCAATGTTATCATTGATGATGCAGATTGATGCAAAGAAGTAGAATCATTTTTTTGAAAGATAACCTCTGAAATTGCCGATGGTTTACATTCTTTATCTTTATAGCCATAACAGAATTTTTCTATAACTATATTTAACCTTTGAAGTGACAACATTCCTTGACCAATAAGAGATGTCAGACAGTTCTTCACTTCATATAAAACTACTCCTTCAAAAATTATATGCATTGCATCCTCAGGTACCATAGTTAATAAATTAAATCCTGGGAAATTTCTTGCTGCACTACGAAAATTTATACCATAAACTGTGCTTAGCCTTTTTCTAAATGATTTTGTATGTGCATTTTCTATTTCTATACACTCTGTATCATATCTGTCAAGAGTACGGAAATTAAAATACCGTTCATGAAACTTACTTTGCATATCTGAAATTAGTGCAATAACATTCCCTACATTTCTGGTATGCAAACCCTACACCTAATTTGAAACCACAAAATTCATGACTTGCGAGGGTATCTCCAACAAATCCTAAAACTGCTCCTTTGATTAATTTATCTTGGCCTTTTATTTTTATGACAATTCCCTCTGTAAACCTCTGCAGATCTTCATTGATTCTATTCAAAACCTTGTTTATTCCATTTTGTGTCATGTGTTTTCTTTTAATAAGAGCCAGGAGACGGATGGCAGGTAGCCTTGATCTGTATATCACTGGTAAATTAATAATTGAATAATAAAAAGCACAAACTTTATGTGTTCCAGATCCTTTTCCTAATGGATTACAAATTTCAACATCATCGAAATATAACATAAATCCAAGAGTTTGTGATCCATTGTTGAGAATAGGGTGATTAGTGAACACAGTTCCATCAAACAAATCACAATAATAACCTTCACAATCAGAAGGCTCCGAATTGAATACAAGATCTGCAATGGAATCGTGTTGGAGAAATTGACGAACACTTTCTATTAAAGGAATGTAAGAAAATGTTATGTTGATCACACACAGTTGTCTTTGTCCATTTACTATTCTTGTCCTTGTCTCCTGGCCAACAGTTATTACCTCTGGTGCCTATAAAAAGACAAAAAAGAACAAAAACATATTAGGAAATAATCTGATATAGACCTAGCATTAATGTATTATTTTTGAGCTCTTTGTTTTATGCTTTTCTAAATAAATTCATCTTTCATCAGAACAGTAATTTTCAATGAAAATAAATTGGATTCCTTGTATATATAGATGTACAATTGAACACTGTAATCTCATGCCTCAATCATGGGTTTTAAGATCCCAAACCGATGTAGATAAACTATAATTTACTGCCGATAATAACAACACCTTCCCGTGATTATAATATGATGGCAAAAAAATCACATCAAATAAATTATTATAATGACGTCACAAGAGGTGGGATTATCAGTGGTAAATTATACTTTACCTACCCATGTCATTTTTTTATCTAGAAACCTCTGTTCTGATGAGGTTCAACTGTATTAATTCTGATTAATATGGGTGAAGGATTAATATATATACAGTATATGAATGATGTTACGTGTAGATACACACACAGATGTATGTACATTTATGTATGTACAGTACCAAAACTTACAATGATATCAAATGAAGATTCAATAAAGCTCTTTCTTCCATATGTTGTCTGAAGTCCATCAAATGGCATCTCAGACTGATCAAAGATCTCAGATACTTCAGCCATAGCTACATTTGACACTTCAGTAATAGTTTGGAGTTTTTGTAAAACTCTTGCCTGCAGCTGTCGAGTATGTTGACTCACTATCATATTGGTCTGATCCACAATAAAATCTGTTGCTGACTGAAAAAGGTTAAAAGAATAGATTCAGATTTAGAGTGATAAAAAAGAAAATCCTTTGCAATAAATGCACGAAAAAGAAGATTTTAATTTTAAAATTTTTACATTGCTTTTGATTTTATGAAAAGCATTACAATTAATACATCTTCACTAATACAGAATTTAAGAACATGAATCATCCCTTGCCTATAGCTATCAGTGATTAGTTTCGATGACATAAGTTTTATAGTTTTTAAGATAATACAACATGAACTTGAAGAAAGCATATACCTCTCGCACTCGATAATGCTCCCGTAGTGTAAGCGTGTATGTTGCCATTTTCTTTTTCATTTCTTCAGTGCTTGTGAACGTACTGGAATCCTAAAATAAAATAGCACACCTATAAACATTGACAAAGACATTTATCAAAATTCAATTTAACTTCAGGCACTTAGAATGGTTATGAAGTGATGATAATCAGTAAAACGTCATTTCTAAAAATATTGTTTTTATATATAATACAATTTGCCAATTATAGTTACATATTTGTATAAACATGCAATTTGTAGTTTTGAACCAATTTCTACATGTATATACATGTGCATAATTTTTTTACATTTGTCGCAGTTACAGGATTGGCCTAACAAGGCGATATTTATATGGCTGGCCCTATATACATATGTTCGCCACAACGACTACAGTGATTATAGATCAGGGTATAACCACAGCTGCTTGACATTGTGTCAATAATATAATATAGTATAAATAAATGAATATAACGTTATAGCTGATAGTAAATTTTCAATTGTATCCGATTCCAACATGTGTACATGTGTACATACATTAATTTGTACATGTATGCAAATTAAAACAACATGCATACTAATTTAAAAACGTGATTACCAATTCATTGTGATATGGGACATTATTTTCACCCAGGACTGCTTCTGTTTCCGAAATAGTTATGTTCATCGGCGTGTTGCCTTCGGGTCCAACATCTTCGTTTACATCTTGATCTGCATGCGCGCGCTCAGCATCAGGATGATCTTTCTGAACATGCCGCCAAAATGTATTATATTTCGTGAAAGTCCTTGGACAACCATTTATACTACATAATATATTGAATCCTGGATCTTGTGAATGGTATACATTGATGTGTGAAAGCAGTAATTTCAAAGAAATCGTAACGAACACGAGACAAATATTACACCTCCACGCCATTGTGTCAATGCAAGCACCTTTGAGATAGAGACGGCCGGCAAATCATTTCCGGTCAGTTTCAGGCGCGGCCGAAAGGCGGGCAGTATCAAATTACCCTGGACTTGAAAGATGGCTGCGATGGACGTGCAATTAGAACGTTAGAATTCCTTAGCAAGAAGGACTTTGAAGATGAAATTATCGAAACAATCAGAGGCAAGTGTCTTACTATTTTGTTTTGGAACTCTTCTGTTACGAAGGTGTAGAAATATTGTACTTTCACTTTGGGGTGCGATACCATGACTGTTGGAATTCGAATTCGATTGAGAAAACGGCAAGAAAAGTAAATTATAGTACTTTTCGCTACAAATCGATGTTAATTCGAGGTATGTATTATGAATACAAACAAGATATTGTAATCGACACAATTCAATCCATATTTACAGGATATTTTAGTCCACTTTATTTTCTAGAATCGACATGTATGTAACTCGATACCGGTATCAGATTTAATTCGAACGAAATCACCAGACACATATGTTAACTGCTTCACTTTTTTTATATCTGCAGATGCTGGAATCGACGGGAAAACGTTTATGACCTTAAATGATAGCGATCTGAAGGACTTGTTTCCCTCATTCTTGGTCAGGAAGCGAATCCGCGATGTGTTATTGGCAGAAAAGGTACACTATCAAATATAGTGAACAGTCTTTGATGTATAATATATTTTTTTGTTACAAATATCACCCACCTATCTAAATGGATCTGTTTCATTAAGACAATTACATAGTACACATACATGACTGTTATAATATTCACACATATATATGCACATTAATAGTTTTCTATAAAGGATATAAATTTCACCAAAAGAATGATATACATATATTTGATTTGCCATTGAATGAATTCCTCATACATTTGATGTTGAACCTATATATGTACCCAGTTCAATACCACATTAGTAGTTTAATGTTTGAATGCTAAATAATATGATAATGTTCTACATGGCTCTTTGCTTTGTCATCATGTATTAACTAAGAATAGGCCTACTCATCTACAGAGTATATTTCTTAATATCTTTTCAGAACATTGAAGAAGTTCCTGTCCCCCAAATGATGACGCCTCCTCGCGCAATACACATAATGCCACAAATGCAGAAACCTTTGATGGTATCACCATCAACACCCAGCATGACACAAGAACATGACTTGAATATAACAGTGCCTTATTCCGCAATTCTGGAGGACCCTGCCAGCTATTCAGAAATTTCTCAAGGGAAAGAGAAAGGCATGGTAGTGAGATCCTGTATGGATCAACTGATTAGAAATAGTGGTGGGAGACCCACAGAACATGAACTTCTATTGACTGCAAAAATGATCGCAGCAAAGTACCAGTGTCTGAGGGATAACCCAGAAGAGCCACTGAGAAACAACTATGTAATAATAATAACATTATTTCTTATGCATGAAATGATCCTTTCAAGCATGCCGAGGAAAGATCTAGGTAATACTTTGTGTATAATATTTGTAAGAGTAAAACATGTATTTAGAAAACTCCCTGAAATTCTAACTCATCTAACAACATGTGTCTATCTTTCCAAACATCTAGCTGCATGTAAAAAAAGGTCTTGAAATAACCATTAACACCAAGCAATATGTGTGACAAAAGTTTTTTTATACAACTTCTAATTTTGTTTATATACAAAAAATGTAATAATGATTATTTTATTATATTTGTAAGTAAAAATAAATTTCTTGAAATGCTTATAAGAAAAACAAGAAGTAATGCTATTATTTTTAGAGTTATTTTCAACTGTTGATTATTATTCAAATAATGACATCTTAAATTTGGTGATTATGCTTACAATGATGTATTTCTTTCATCAGAGCAATTTACGCTTGACGCTGAAAAGGAGAATGTATAATAAGACACCCGCGGTCACAAAAAGGGGAAGGAAACCTGGATGGAATACGCCACAAAAGGTAATAAATGTAAATATTTCACAAATACATATTAGCTAGGCCCGTGCACCTCTTGTTCAAGAACTTAGATTCATGTGCATCAGTCAAAGGGTAATGGTATCTCCTGGTAACTCGAGCTACTGTAAATAACAATGACTGATGAGAAAACCTAAAAGAACAAGAAATTTAATATAAACATACTCTAAACTTCAATAATGAATTTGGCATATCATGTCATTTATGTGTCTTCACTGTTAAACCCTCCTTTTCTCTGTGTATTCCAGCAGTCATGTGATGAACAACCAGATTGCCAGCCTAATCCTTGCCCTCTGCCTGAGCCAGCAGAACCGTCAACATCACAGTCAAGTGAGTCTACAGCTACATGTATCAGTCAAGGTGACAAGGATTTAGAATTAGCAGGTATGTATCAAAAATGACTCAATTATATATAATAATATATATACTAATTATGTAGCTATATGTTTACTTTAATAATATATACATTTCTCTCATACCTACACATGTAATACTGACTGATCGAGGGCAATACACTCATTTCGCCTGAAGCTGTATTGCATGGCTACACATGCAATAAACCTGTGTGACACTGACGTCACAGTGTCAACAAAATTACTGTTTTTTAGGTCGATTTTAACAATTCTTTTCAGAAACTAGACTGGATTTACTTTAAAAGATACAAACAACAGAATTTAAGTTGAAAATATCACATAATTTTCATGTAAGGAGAAATTACTTGCAGGCATGTTCTTTTTTCAAATTTATTTCAAAATGGCGGAAGGTGATTGTAGTCAAATTGCAACAAATCGTCGAGGTATGAGAGGAAAAACTCTTTCATACATGGATATTAAGGATAGGAATATTCTACCCCTGGGATCACAAAATATTGTAAAACCCTCGGCAAGCCTCCGGTTTTTATAATTTTTTGTTACCCTTGGATAGAATATCCCTATCCTTAATATTCACATATGAAATAGTCTTATAATTAATATATTACAGGTATATCTACACTTGTAAGCATTACTTTGTTTTGTTTTAGCTGCATACACAAATTCAGATACTTAAGGGGGAAAAAGACAAGCTATGGACAATTTTAGATTAAGATACAAAATACATAACACAAATTAAAGACATAATTTGTTAAAGATTATAACAATTTATTGTTTATTTTTTCAAGCAACAAATCATAATGAACAACAAGGGGAGGATTTTTTGAAAGAGCTAAGGAAGTGTGGAGAAAAATCCAACAAAGATACTGTTCGGAGAATTCTTCAAAAAACAATAGATGTTTTGGAGACAGAGGTTCTCGCTGTTCCCCAGAAAAATAGAATTGAATTTCTGTTTGAAAACTATCCAGTTTTCAAAAATCCCATTCATGTGAGTATCTGGTCTTTAACCTGATCTTCACTTTCTTTTCCTTTTCTTTATTTTTTTTAAATTTTGGTAAAGATGTCCCGACAAATTACCACAAGCCCTCCACCTCTGGGTATCCCATGTGACCATTGTTTTCATGGTTTTTCTCTGGGTACTTTGGTTTTCCTCAGCCATCAAACCTTGCGTGTCCCTAATAATTACATAACCCTGGCTGTTAATAGGACGTAAAACTCAACGAACCAAGTTTTATCTGGTAAATCATATAAACATCCATCATGTCAAACCTTATATATACAGATATGGTAGAGATGATATTAATCAAATTTAAAATAATTTTTAATTATTAACAAAACCATTTTATTTTAATTGCTTAGCTGGTCCAGCACCTGGCAAATATTCTGCCGGAGGCAACTTTGATGAAGGTGCGACAAAACTTGAGAACAGCAACAGAAACAATTTTGGATTATCTATTCTCCAAAAATATGGTCAATGTCTCCAGGAGTGCGTTGATAGATGATGGTAATTATTTATTTTGAAATATACATGTAAATGTAACATTTATCTTGAAGTTTTTTATAACATATATACATTCAGTGTTTTATAAACAGCCAATGTAAGCTTGTCAGAAGAGTGAGAGATTTTGATACAGCTGTATTAGACATATATACATGTAGTGGTACATTTTAAAGTTAACTATCATATACATGTACATACAAAACATCAACAAAAGTAATCCCTCATTGCAATGGCAGTAAAAAATGCATGAACTTGCATTATGTGAAATCATGCATGCATTTTTTTTTATAAGTAGTATTAGTAATAAATTCACTTTTTTGGCTAATTGTGTGTACAGGTGAAACTAATTATGTAAATATTTTTAAATTTCAGAAGTCAAAACTCTTGTGGCATTCGTCCATCTGCCAAAGATTGGAGGAAAAGGTATCAACTCTGGAGGAAAGCTGTCACTACACCACACTCTAATTCATGCTGTGAAGGTATAAGATATTTAATATCTATATTTATCACATAATCTGCCTAATATCCAGGGGTTTTGCTGGCTCTTCAAAAATAAAATCTTCATAGACTCGTTTCATAAAATCTCATATGAAATGAACACTCATTTAAGATCCTATATATGAACAGTAAAAACTATCTTGAACATTATATATTCCTCTTTAATTTAGGTGATTGAACTTGCTATAATCTTAATCTTTTCTATACCGGCAAGATATATGCTTGTTCCAGTGATGACCATGACAATTGATTCATAAAAAAAAGATTAAATCCTAAAGTTGACCATCACTTGCATTTATCATGAGGGAATGTATGTGGAAACTAGCTGAATGATAGTTATTTCACACAATACATAAATTTTATCAATCTGGTGGCTTAATTGATACATAATTTTCTCCAATTTTTCCTTCAGAATGAAGCCCTACCCGACCAAGTGGCAGCAGAACATAAACCCAGAGGTTCGGCCAGAAGACTACTCTGTTGTTGATGTATAGAGACATCATAATAAGCAAAGTGGAGACGCCTGCAGATGGCATTTTAGCTCTAATGGGGATCCACTACGCAGCAATGGCACCATATTCCGTCCCATTGAATGGTGCCCTTCTGTATATACAGTCCGCAGTACTAGAGGATATGATACATACCAAGGATAAGCCAATTCTCAGGAAAATGGTCAAAGAAATTGACAGTGTCGTAAAGTCGGGAACAATACAAGATGTTCTTGTATAGTGCCAGTGCATATGTGATTATTGTTTACACGAGTAAGGCCCGAGGCTACAGAAAATCTGGTTTGTCTATGTATAAATCCTATCATGTTGGTCCTATTGGCTATGCAATTTTGCCATAATATTCGTTTATTCTGGATCCATGGAATCATTCTGATTTGTTGCTGTAGTATTAAAAAAAACGTTAGAAGCATTACAAACAATCTGATGGTGCTTTTTTTACAATACATGGATGTGATAATAAAACAGGAGCATTAGAGTAAAGTTGTATCATACACAGTTTGCAGTTAATAAATTTCCAGCTTGTAGAATGTACAAAAACATACTTTGGTGACTTTTTATTTTACTGGTTAAGGATCACATAACAATAACCAATACTGACCTTAATGTCTCATGTGTAATTCATTGATTTAAATCAAGTAAGAATGTTAACAATATGTAATTAAATTTAAGTAAATGAATTACCACAAACAAGTAAATGAATTACCATAAAGCGAGTAATTCAAATACTTTAAATGAGTAAATATTTTACTCAATCAGGAAGTAAAACAATTACTAGCAATTACTTAAATTTAAGTAAATGAATTACCACAAACAAGTAAATGAATTACCATATAGCGAGTAATTCAAATAATTTAAATGAGTAAATATTTTACTCAATCAGGAAGTAAAACAATTACTATCAATTACTTGCAATAGGTAAATTCATTACTGATAATGAGTAATTATTTTACTTATGATTTACTTAAAAATGAAAAAATATTACTTTGATTTTCTAGATATAAGTAAAATAAATACTAAACTGGTAATTAATTTTACTTATTTCTAGTAGTTCTTCCAAGTAATTATTTTACTAATATTTACTAGAAATTACTTGAAATCGAATTACTAGAAATTATTGCAAATTACTTACAATTACTTACCCATTGAATAAAAGAATTACCTAAAAAATTACTTGATCCAAGTAAAAAAATTACTTTTTTCAAGTAATTGTAAGTAATATTTTTTTTTGAGTGAAAATACAATTCACTTAACTCCAACTCAACTTATCACTGTAAAGTACTGGTACGCTAATATCTGTAACAATTGCTCTAGTTTTCATGTTTCAAGAAGGATACTTTACATTTTAGTGATACTTATAGTTTTTTAACAGAGTTTACATTTAGGTTACATCTTACTAACAAACCAAGAAGGGCTTTTCATTATTATTATGTGTTTTAAGGCGTTGTTTTTATGTCGATTTAATTACAGTTTCTACAAAAAGCAACCTGATGTTATCACAATTCGTT
>SAYR01029784.1:37815-52568 GCA_004382745.1 Argopecten irradians irradians
CTCCGGCAAAAAGGGAGTGCCGACTGGTTCGCCCGTTGTCAGTATGATGTGACCGGTGGGGTGTGTTGCTTGGTGTCTTCGGAGGCAGCTCCATGATATAATCGAACAAACAAATCACTGGACACCTGGTACAACAGAATACGTTTATTTCCTTCCTTATGAGTTTGGTTCCAGTGGAGCCTCATTGCCGCCAGTGGTTGAAAAAGGCGTTGTAACCACAGGCTATAACTGGACGGCCATCCCAGACTCCCCACGCTGGGTTCAAATCAGTGTCAAGTCATCAACTTCCTGTACTGGTACTGTAACGTCTAGATATCCATGCTCTATAAAATTTAACAAAGATGTGCCTGTTCAATGTGTTTTTGAGTGGGACCCACAATGACAATATTGTACCTAAAAAGCAGCCATCTTGAATTTTGATAGTTAAAGTTTGTTATCGTTATTTCTCAGAAAGTACTGAGCGAATCATTCTCAAATTTCATATGTAGGTTCCCCTAGGGCCCTTGCTGTGTATATTGCGTTTTTGGACCGATCGGATGAACAAGATGCCGTCAGGCAGCCATCTTGGATTTTGATTGTTAATTATTTGTTATCACTATTTCTCAGAAAGTGCTGAAGGATCGGATCGTTCTCATATTTCATATATAAGTTTCCCTAGGACCCTTGATGTGCATTATTTCCTTTGAGACTTATCGGTGAACCAGGCACCATCTTGATTTTGATAGTTAAAATTTGTTATCACTACTTTTCAGAAATTTCCCCCTAGAGCCTTAATTTTTGCATATTACGATTTGTGATTGATCGTTGAACCAAGATGGCTGTCAAAGCAGCCATCTTGATTTCATCGTTTATGTTCTTATATATTCTATTTCTTAGAAAGTACTGAAGCGATCTGTCTCAAAATCTGTATGTAGTATGTTTGAAAAAGTTTGAAAAGCAGGGATAAGACCCTCTTTTCATTGTTCGGACATAGATGCCTACATATGTGTTTGGCTCAACTAATTCCTTCTATTCTATCAATAGCTTCCTCTATATAGCCCTAAAATGACACTCGGATTTAGCTGGCAATTAATCAGTTTCAACAAATCCCTTATCTTTTATACCCTTCTATGACTAAATTGACATACTGACCCTCAACCTGAGGGTCTTATCCCTAAAATAGATTTCAACCACCATGGTGACTTAAGAAATTTACGCCTAGAATTCCCTGTCAACTTGTCCAACCTAGCCACTACAACCTCCTGTTCATAATATTAATCTGCATACTTTAAACTTAAAGTTGGCTTTACCGCTTGCCACCGGAGGCGGAGTTACAGCATAATACCACTGCTTTTCAACTCGGGACCTACTAGACTTTGGCATAGCACTATATGCATCCTCAGTAACTATTTTCAACGCAGAAACCTGAATCCACAACCTGTACCTTGACCACATTGTAGCATCGATAGAACAACCTTTAATAATATCATTTAAGCTAATCTTAAAATTATGTTAACTCTCCACGCATACAACATCTGGATATGCTGAACGCTAAGCAGGCGCAGAAACTACCACTTTTATAGACTTTGGTGTGTCTCGGCCAGGGGACAGAACCCAGAGCCTTCCTCACAGGGGCGAACGCTCAACTAAAGGCCTAAAGTGAGGCGGTGCCAAGGGAGGCATTAGGAAAGATAAAGTCATTTAGAAAGAGAAAATATAAAATCCTAAATTTAGTCGCCTTTTACGATCATGCAATAGTGGCAGCAGGTACAATTCACGCAGAAAGCAGCTGCTGAGGCATTGTCAGCCGGCATAAGCTTTCTCAATAGGAGGCTAAGCCTTTGTGTGTAGTAGGAAGGGAACCTCCAAATACATAAATCCAGGAAGGATACCTGTGGTAAAGGTATCTGTGGAAGTGGGCCGTCGTAGTGAGACAGTCAGTGTGGCTCGGTCGGGATCAGGTGAAATGGCAACGCGGTCGTGAACCGACACAGGAAGTATATGCCCCATCTGAAATCAACTTTGAGATGTTTGAAGACTATTAGCTACATGTATATCCAGTGTGGGGGGTTGGTTATTGGAATAAATTAATATAATTATATATGCACTGAGTTGTTGTATATAAATGCCAGGTAGCCAAATGTTGTAATTAGCTTTATATTAAATTTGTCGTCGTAATGGATTATTGTTTTTTGTTTGACTGATTAACGTCCTATTAACAGCTATGGTCATGAAAGGACGGCCTCCCGTGTATGCGGTGTGACAACGGGCTAACCAGTTCATGTTGTGCGAGATGCGTGTTCTGGATGACAGAGCGAGTTGCAAGATTATTTTGACATTAGGAATTGTGAAATTGTTAAGTACTATGCTAGTAAAAGCTATCATGTAAATCGAGCTCGTAGACCTACTGTAGTGGTTTGATGAATCCTGTAAATTTATACTTGTCATGGTTGTGTTTTTGTTTCTCTACGAGTAGTGTCCAAATTTTCATTAGCCAAATGTAAGTACATTAGACTTGAAGGATTTGTGCAGTCAAAAATGATAATTTTAGTTTATGCTGGAAATGGCTTTATTAGCACGTGTAGAAACGTCTCCGTGCTGCGCGCGACCGGAATAACCTGTAATCCGTCGATATTGAGGTCAAAAATTCTGCCGCCCCATCATGCATATTTTCTAGCATTACATCGTGTGACGTCATAATAGTCCGTGGCTTATAGCAGTACTATAACTGATGTGCTATCACTTACATCGACGGTCACAGGAAAACGATCAACGATTTTTTTATGATAACTTTTGAGTGAAGTTAATCGTACGATATTTTGGATCGAATGTAAATAACTAAAAGAGTGAAATTCGATGTTTCAAATACTCTAATTTATGCTCTAATAGCAGGTATCTTCGTGTAATTATGAAAGAAAATCCACACAGAAATAAAAGTTTCGGATTTTTTATCGAGGAGTTCAGCAACGAATAAACTTTAATTAGATAACATTTTCCTGTAGTCTGTATCTTTGATACATTGTGAATTACAAAGTTTGTGACAGTAAAATGAAATTTTACGTAATAATTTAAGAAATCCTTGATTAAAGTATTGACGGTACGTACACACTGATGATTGATCATTACAAACATTGTGTTGTGTTGCCAACCGAATAAATTGAGATACATTTATTACAATACCGTAAAACGTTTCAACATGTGGTAAAAAGAAAATATATTTTTGATATTATAAAAGGTCTAAATATTGAGATATTAAGCAAAACAAACTATTTTTTTAATCGATATACGAGTAGATACTCCAATATAGATATATAATTAGCCATGCCTTTGGTTTGATGGATATGTAATACCTGGACCAGGATGTTGTTTACCTGTACACAACGCCATTCATTGATCCCACCTGTAATTACCTGGCCGCGGGCAATTTGCTATTCGGTGGACTATATCGGGTATTTGCTATTGTCTTACTGTCAATCAGGTTAGGATATCCGTTAATTGGATTGTGATTTGAATTATGGAAACCCCGTACATCTATGCTCTAGGTTTTGTATTGTCACCTCCATTTTTAAAATGAAGATGTAAAAGCAAATGGAAATAAAATATCCCTGATCATACCTTGGAATATATATTACACATATATGTCGTACACAGGTAAAACAATAATGGAAGTTGACTTATTCAGAAACAAAAATGGTTCTAAGAACTATTTCAGCTAAAGATTTAACCTTAAAATTTATTCCAGTCTAGTACTGTAATTACTGAATCGTGGCATATAGCAATCTCCCGTAATTTCTAAGGTATTAGTAAAAATTATAAGTATGTATTTTCACCGTTTCGAATCTACATGTTAAGTCATACAAGAAGGGTTACAGCATTACCACACTAAATATACTTATTTAAATATCACTAAGTATATTTTTGAAAAGGTACACGATATTATATCTATTTATCATGCCTGTATACAAGTAATTTCATTTTTCAGTTAAACACTAAATGTGGTTACTTTTTGGATTATATAAGTTTTCATATATCATACTATTAAATCTTGGTATGATATACAAAAGGATCGACAATGAATATACTATTTTAAGGATTTAGTATAATTTTGAAATAATGAATTTAAATCTTCACTTATACATGTACTGTAACATATATATCAGAAATATCATTGATGTATTTCTGCTTTTTAGTAAACGTTATGGATAAAGTTTCAAAGGCAACAATATAGATATACATATTATTTTCTGTATAAGTTTGGTACTGATACTCCAATATCACAACTGATAACCGTCCACATTTTATTTTTACTCAAAAACTGTGCCGTGTTTGCATCGTTATGGCAGAAGTTTGAAATAAAAACACAAATTCTAGATATATTCATGCTAAATTTTGGGATTTTACTCGTAAAAAGATAGTGTTACATTATACTGTTTTTTAGCTCACCTGGCCCGAAGGGCCGGTGAGCTTATGTCATGGCGCGGCGTCCGTCGGTCGTCCGTCCGTCCGTCAACATTTCCTTTAAATCGCTACTAGTCATAGAGTTCTGCATGGATTGTAACCAAATTTGGCCACAAACATCCTTTGGGGAGGGGGAACAGAACTTGTATAAATTTTGGCTCTGGTCCCCCGGGGGCAGGAGGGGCGGGGCCCAATAGGGGAAATAGATGTAAATCCTTTAAATCGCTACTAGTCATAGAGTTCTGCATGGATTGTAACCAAATTTGGCCACAAACATCCTTTGGGGAGGGGGAACAGAACTTGTATAAATTTCTGGGCCAAATTTGCCGTTAAAAATCCAAGTTAGAACTATGTTTATGACTAGTGGCGATTTATAGGATTTACGCTAAATTTCCCTATTGGGCCCTGCCCCTCCTGCCCCCAGGGGTCGGAAGCCAAAATTTATACAAACTTTATCCTCCTTCCCCCAAATGGATGTTTTGGCCAAATTTGGTTTCAATCCATGGCAAACTCTAGGACAAGTAGCGATTTATAGATTTTACCTCTTATTCCCATATTGGGCCCGCACCCTTCCTGCCCCCGGAGTCAGAGCAAATTATATATAAGTGTCTGTTCCCTTTCCACCTAAGGATGTTTCTGGCCAAATTTGGTTACAATTCCATGCAGTAACTCTAGGAACAAGGTAAGCGACTTATAGGATTTACCTCTTTTTCCCCCTATTGGGCCCCCCCCTCCTGCCCCCAGGGGCGTCAGTAGCCAAAATTTTATTACAATTTCTGTTCCCCTTCCCCCTAGGATGGTTTTTGGCCAAATTTGGTTTAAAATCCATTCAGAAACTATATGAACTAGTAGCGATTATTATAGGATTTATGCCTAATTTACCCCTATTGGGCCTTTGCCCCTCCTCCCCAGGTGGTCAGAGCCAAAATTTATACAATCTCTATTCCCTTCCCCCAAGTGATGTTTCTGGCCAAATTGGTTACAATCCATGCAGAACTCTAGGAACAAGTAGCGATTTATAGGATTTACCTCTTATTCCCCATATTTGGAGCCCCGCCCTTCCTGTCACGGGGGGGTCCAGAGCCAAAATTTAAACAAGTTCTGATCCCCTTCCACCAAAGGATGTTCTTGCTCAAATTTGGTTACAATTCATGCAGAAACCCTAGGACAAGTAACGATTTATAGGATTTACCTAATTTCCCCCTATGGGCCCCGCCCCTTCCTGTCCCCGGCGGCGGTCAGAGCCAAAATTTATACAAGTTTCTGTTCCCCCTTCCCCAAGGATGTTTCTGAGCCAAATTTGGTTACAATCTATTGCAGAACCCTAGGGACAAGTTAGCGATTTTATAGAATTTACCTCTATTTCCCCTCAATGGGCCCCTCCTTGCCCGTGGGGGTCAGAGCCAAAATTTATACAATTCTGTTCCCTTCCCCCAAGGATGTTTCTGTGCCAAATTGAATGCAGAACTCTCATGACTAGTTTAGCAATTTAAAGGAAATGGGACGGACGGACGACGGACGGACGCATAATGCAACCCGCAGCCATGAACGATAAGCTCACTGCCCGAACTTCGGGTTCCTGTTTACTGTAAAAAGTACTCTTTTTTCTAGTTTCATTGACGGCTGAAAACGTCTAGTAAACTTAAGTATATTAATAATCCGAAATTAAAGGCCAAAATAAATTCCAAAGTAAAATCAAATCATTTCTATGAATTATATATTCAGCCACTCTAGGGCCTTCTTCAGTGCGAATTACCACAACGTGTTCATATCTACATGTTTGTTACACTGTAGTGCGGCAGGTACGAAATCTAGTTGATATGATGCCATTTCCCAGACCAACGGGAAACAAACTGATACGATTTGAAAAGAAAGTGCGTTATCGCGACGTGAAAACAGCTGAGTAAGTGGAAGATGCTTCTGAAAAATGTAACCGAGAAGAAAAACATAGTAACGACTTGAACCAATTGAAGTACTTGGTGATAATGTGCGGTAGTTTTAGTTTTCTCCAACTTAAAATGACTAAGCATTCATTGTTTCTTTTACTCGTCAAACAGAAACGTTTTAACAGTTCCATTGAAGAGTCTGCCCAGCCTGCCACAGACAGGAGCATAATTGATTTGCCTCCTTTGCCTTAATGGATTACCATGTCAAGACCTGCATTGCATCTGCTGTCCACAGAAACCTGAACCTTCCATGTAGCTCATAATTTCTCCTGAAACATGTTGACTTTTTGAAAACCCTGTTTGCAGAGGTGCTTCCAAAATACATTTCACATGGGCTAACATGGAAACAGATGAAGCCAACTTAAGCATAGGCCCGGCCACATCTCGGAAGAATGAGTATAATGGAAAGCCTTAGAAAAGTATGGCTTCGCCGGTTTAGGTTTTTCCTGGTGTGTTCCTAATCCTCAGAACATGTATAGATCAATTTATTCGAATGGGCTCAGCATTATTGACATTGAAGCGTCATGTACAGTTCATCACCCAGCTTCTTAGGAGGCTGCAATTACGGCTAGCCATTTGAATTTGAGGGGGCTTTTCCAAAAGAGAAGTTAAAGTACGGCTGATAGGAACCTAAAGCTTTTGGTTGGATGAGACTAAACAAGGTCAGAAGTTCAGACTATACAGAAGGCAATAGTTCTAACAGGGACAAAACCAAGTCAAGAAATTGGTTTTACCCCTCTTTTGCTGAAGGTTTTGAGAACTAGGAAAAGCAACTTACTCGGTGTTTGTGCGGGATAGAGGAAGTTAGTCAGGGCAAGTAGCAAAGGTCGAATGCGTCAGGCATTTGAGAAAAGGTTGTTATCCGCCTGTGATCAGACTTGCGTCAATTTTTTATGGAGCGTGCTGTATACACCTTACTATAAAGATCACTCAGTTCTCAACCGGAACACCGTGATACTCCCTTGGTAAATCCTATCGCAATCTCCGTTAACTACGGAGATAACTTTTACACCGTGTATGTGTAATCGTTGTGTATTGCACAGAGGTCAAAGAACCCTGTCAGTTATAGCCGGTTCTCCATGTTTGAAATTGGGACCATTACAATGTCCTTTTCATGATTCGAATAAACACCTCCTTCAGTACTTTGATATAGAGCGAATGTCCCACCAGTCAAAAAAACGTAGTTCGGTCAAGGCTTGGAGTCCGAAAGTTGTAACTGTGTCTTCAGTTTATTACGTGGAGAGTTAAACATAAAAGATTAGCTTAGAATGCTACTATTAAAGGTTGTCTATAATGCTAACAATGTGGTCAAGGTACAGGGATCTGGCTGGATTCAGCGGTCTCTGCTTGTTGACAAATAGTTACTGAGGGATGCATATTAGTGTGCTATGCCAGAGTCTAGAGTAGCCCGAGTTGAAAAGCAGTGGTATTATGCTGGTACAATCCGCCTCCGTGACAAGCGGTAAAGCCAACTTTAAGTTTAAAAGTATGCAGAATTAATATATGAACAGGAGGTTCTATGTATGTGGCTACGGTTGACAGAAATTGACAAAGGATATTCTAGGCGTAAATTTCTTTAAGGCACGCATTGGTGTTGAAATCTATTTTAGCGAATAAGACCCTCAGGTTGAAGGGTCAGATATGTCAATTAGCTCAAGAAGGCGCTATAAAAGATAAGGATTGTGTGCAAACTGATTACTTGGCCAGCTTAAATTCCGAAAGTGTCATTAAAGGGCTATATAGGAGGAAAGCTATGGATAGAAAGAAAAGAATTAGAAGAGCCAAACCACTAATATGTAAGCATCATGCTCTGAACAATGAAAAGAGGGGCATCTTATCCCCTGCTGTTTCAAACATTTTTCGAAACATACTACATACAATTTTGAACAGATCGCTTCAGTACTTTCTTAGAGAAATAGCGATAACAGAACTTCAACGATGAAATCAAAGATGGCTGCCCTGACAGCCAATCTTCGTTCAACGATCAATCACAAAATCGTTAATATGCAAAACTAAGCTACTTAGGGGGAAAATTTTCTGAAACAGTAGTGATAACAAACTTTAACTATCCAAAGAATCCAAGGATGGGCTCCTGGTTATCACCGATAAGTCTCAAAGGAAATATGCACATCAAGGGGGGGCTCCTAGGGAAACTTATTTAGTTGAAATATGGAGAACGAATCAATCTTCCAGCATCTTTCCTGAGAAATGAGTGATAACAAAATTTAACAATCAAAATCCAGATGGCTGCCTGACGGCCATCTTGTTCGATCGCATCGGATCCAACAAACGCAATATAACACAGCAAGGCCTTAGGAACCTACATATGAAATTTGCAGAATTATTCCTTCAATATTCTGAGAATAAGAGCCATAGACAAATTTTAACTTATTTAAAAATTCAAGATGGCTCTAATTTTAGGTACAAATTGTCATTGTGCCGGTCCCACTCAAAAACACATCTGAACAGGCGACATCTTTGTTTAAATTTTATAGGATCATGGATAATTCTAAGACTTGACAGTACCAAGTACAGAATTTGATGACCTTGACCACTGATTTGAAACCACACGTTGATCTGGGAGTCTGGGATGGACACTTATGATCCAGTTATAGCCGTGTACACAACGCCTTTTTCAACCACTGCGCAATGAACGGGCTTCCACCATGGAACCTAAAACTGCAAGGAAAGCGGAATAAAACGTTACTTCTTGTAACATCTAATGTTACCAGGTTGGTCCCAGTGCATTTGTTTGTTTGCAATTAATTAAACGTGCCATATTAAAACAGCTATAATAAGTAATCACTGCAATAGGCATGTTCTCCGAAGACACCAAAGCAAACACACCCCACCCCGTCACATCATACTGAAAACGGGCGAACCAATCGCCCACTCCCCTTTTTGCCGACGCTAAAAGCCAGGCGCAGAAACTACCACTTTTATAGACTTGCGTGATGTCTCGGCCAGGGGACAGACCAGAGAGCCTTCCTCACAGCGGCGAACGCCTCAACTAAAAGGCCTAAAAAGTTGAAGCCGGTGCCCAAGGTAGGCATTAGGATAAGATAAATCAGTTAGAAAGAGAAAATATAAGATTCCTAAATTAGTCGCTGTTTACGATCATGCAAATAGGGGCCAGCAGGACAGATTCACGCAGAAAAAGCAGCTGCTGATAGGCCATTTGTCAGGCCCGGCATTAAGCTTTCTACAATAGGAAGGCTAAGCCTTTGTGTGTAGTAGGAAGGGAACTCCAAATACATAGAATCCAGGAAGGATACCTGCTGGTAAAGGTATCTTGGACAGTGCCGTCGTAGTGAGACAGTCATGTGCGCTCCCACGTCGGATCAGTCGTGAAATGGCAACGCGGTCGTGAACCGACACAGGAGTAGTATATGCCCCAATCCTGAAATCAACTTTGAGATGCTTTTGAAAGACTATTAGCTACATGTATATCCCAGTGTTGGGGGGTGGTTATTGGAATAAGTGAAGTATAGATTAATATATGCACTGAGTTGTTGTATATAAATGCTAAGGTAGCCAAATGTTTAATTAGCCTTTATATTAAATTTGTCGTCGTAAATGGATTATTGTTTTTTGTTTGAATGATTAACGCCCTGTTAACAGCTATGGTGCATGAAAGGTTGGTTTGGTTTGGTTATGTTTGTTTGAATTAAACAGGTTATCCACTAGTACAAGGAAGGACACGAACACTAACAACCGGCTAGTCTCCCAAAAAAGCCACCTCGCGACAACATTACCAAACGCAACACATCGCATACATGGGAGGCCGTCCTTAAATACCAATAGCTGTTTAATAGGACGTTAATTAATCAAAAAACAATGCAATTAGGTCGGCAGCAGGTACCATTTTACGCCAGGCCTACCTGTAGGGATTTTCAGGATTATTACTCCTGTTCTGAAACAGTAATTTGTGTCCATCGTAAGCGCTATACATTAGACCAAAAAAATCTTTTGGGTCGTCATGGTTGTTAAAAATTTGTTTATGATGTACATTGTATCAATGGATCCCAGAAGAAATAATTATTGAAAGTTATGTTTGCAAACATTTTTTGGGTATATTTTATTTAATCAGTATTGCGATCCAGTATGATTGAATGCAGTTGTTTTGTTTGATTAAATTTACCTCCCATTAACAGCCGATGCGTCCATGTAAGGACGGCCTCCCATTGTAGCGGTAGCTCTTGTGCTGCGTGTATGCTTTGTGCGAATGCGTGATTCTGTGGATTGACACGAGTGAGCTTGGCGCAAGATTTATTTTGACATTAGTGGAATGTGAAAAATTGTTAAATGTGACTTATGCTAGTAAAAGCTATCATGTAAATCGAGCCGTTAAACCTACTGTATGGGTGAGAATGAATCCTGTTAAATTTTTATACTTGCAATGCGTTGTGTTTTTGTTTGTCTACTGGAAGTAGCTGTTCCCAAATTTTCATTAGACCAAATGATAAGTTAAATTGAGGATTTGTGCAGTCAAAAAAAATGAATCATTTCTAGTTTATGCTGGAAATGGCTTTATTCTAGCACGTAGTAAGGAAGAACCGTTCTCCGCTGCCGCGCCGCCCCACCGGAATAACCTGTAATCCGTCGAAGTATGAAGTCCGGCACCCATTATGCATATTTTCTAGCTCTTTACACCGTGTACGTCATAATAGTCCGTGCTGTATAGCCCTGTACCTGTAAACTGATGTGCTATCACTGCAACGACTAGGTCACAGGGAAAACGAATCAAACCCGATTTTAATGATGACTTTTGAAGTTGAATTTAAATCATACGGTACTTTGGCTCAGAATGTAAATAACTAAAAGAGGTTGAAATCCACACAGAAATAAAAGTTTCGGATTTTTATCGAGGAGTTCCAGCAACGAATAAGCTTTAATAAGATAACATTTTCCTTGCTAGTCTTGTATCTTTTGATACGATTGCTGAAAATTACAAAGTCTGGACCTTATAAAATGAAATTTTACCCGTAACAATTGAAGAAATCCTTGATTAAAGTATTACGTACCGTTACACACCGATGGGATTGATCATTACAAACAAGATTGCTTGTTGTGTGTTGCTAACACCGAATAAAGTGAGAACATTATTACAATACCGTTATAAACGTTTCAAACATGTGGTAAAAGATATAAATATTTTTGAGTATTGTATAAAAGTATCTAAATATTTGAGATATTAAGCAAAAACAAAACTATTTTTTCAGACTGTGCGGGTCGCTTACATTTTTAATCGATATAACGAAGATTGATACTCCGATATAGGATATATAATTAGCCATGCCTTTTCGGTTTGATGGTGTATGTAATACCTGACTAGGATGTTGATTTACCTGTTTACACCAACGCATTCCATCGAACCACCCTTAATATTACCTGGCCGCGGGCAATTTGCTATTCGGTTGGACTATATGCGGTATTTGCTATTGTTCCTTACTGTCAATCAGGGTGAGGACATCCGTTAATTGGATTGTGATTTAAATTATGGAAAACCCCGTATATCTATTGCTCTAGGTTTTTTAATTGTCGACCTACATTTTAAAAAATGAAAAGAGATTAAAAGCAAAATGGAAATAAAAATATCACCTGATCATACCAGGGGAATATATATTACATATATATATGTTCGCTACACAGGTAAAACAATAATGGAAGTTGACTCTTATTCAGAAACAAAAATGATTCTAAGAACTATTTCAACTAAAGATTTAACCTTAAAATTTATTCCAAGTTCTAGTACTGTGAATTACGGAATCGATGGCCATATTAGCAATCTCCGTAGATTTTCTAAGGTATTAGTAAAAATTATAAGCATGTATGTTCAGACCGTTTCGAATCTACATGTTAAGTCATAACAAGAAGGGTTACAGCATTACCACACTAAATTATAACTTATTTCAATATCACTAAGTAAAATTTTTGAAAAAGGCACACGATAGTTATATCTATTTTCAATGCACTGGTTATACAAGTAATTTTCACTTTTCAGGTTAAACAATTAAATGTGGCTTACTTTTTGGATTATATGATTAAGTTTTTCATATATCATACTATTAAATCATCTCGGTATGATATACAAAAGGATCGACAATGTAAATAATACTAATTTTTAAGATTTAGATATATTTTGAATAATGAAATTTAAATGCTACACTTATTCATGTACGTGTTAATTGAGAAACATATATATCATAGAAATACCAGTGATAGTATTTTCTGCTTTTAGTAAACGTTATGGATAAAGTTTCAAAGGGCAACAATATAGATTATTACATATAATTTTCTGTGATAAGTTTTGGTTGAACGTGTTCTCCAATATCACAAGCATAATATAACCGTCCACATTTATTTTTTACTCAAAAACTGGCCGCTGGGCAGAAGTTGAAACTAAAAAACAACAGATGCTAGAATATAATTCATGCTAAATTTTGGATTTCACTCGTAAAAAAGATAGTGTTACATTAATACTGGGTTGTTTTAATTATACAGAAATTTGCCATAGTATTGCTATCTAAATTCATCAGTCCAGCTGATCCGCAACATCATTTACTATCGCTATCAAATTGGACTGATATCTAATCTAAAGTTAGATATATGCTTGTTTGTTATGTTGAAATGCGTGTAAATGGAATGTTTTGAAACTTGAAAATATCTTCATCATAAAGCTAGATTAACCATTTACTTCGAAAAAACTCAAATTGTAGATTCTAACGTATACGTGTATGTGCTGGTATAGATGTATTGATACTAGCCTTACCTTGTGTTAGCCCCGCGGACTACTGTGGACATCACAAGACGCACGTGACCGCCTAAGCTCATTATTTTCTGTACCGTAAGTCGGCACTAACCCGTAAAATCACGACAAAAACCCAACCGATAGCGGCTAAAAGCTAGGCGACTTTTTGCGAGGGACTTAATTTTTTCATTCATCCGAAAGCAATCTGTATCTTGTTAATCTGTTTACCGCCGGCTATATCCCTAAATACTGGTAATTTATGCGGCGGAGTGAAGACAGGCGCAGGCGTGGGTAGCTGATCAGGTATTAGATAAGTTAGCGCGTTGATCATAACACGAGTGCTGATCTATGGAATGCCTCGATACTGATGCATAGAACTACACTATTTTCCAGGTGGTTCCACCTAGTTTTAATAGTTCTACCCGTGTAAGAAATGAGGTTCTGTATTGGTCAGTCATTTGGCGATTTGTAACTCTGGAGCCCATCTGTCGTTTGTTACATATGGATGCTGTGAATGATGTTGATGGAGATTAAAGTCACATAGGTTTCTTAAGAAGTTAATTTGGTCTTCCTCTTGTTCTGTTTTGGTATATCTCTATAAGGTAAATGCTGATGGATTATAGCTGGCTACTAACCCCTCCACGCGACCTGTGTGTAAAATATACAAGTCTGTCTAATATGTGGTCGACGTGCCTGACCTCTAATGGTGGTTAGGTCAGATTTGAATCTCAGCCATTGTTGTTTACACAAGCCTGTATGTGTTGGATCTATAGGTCCCCGTGATGAATCTTGCTGCACAGGTAGCTGTATAAGCCCTCTAGGTGTATTGAATGTCATTAGTATTGGTAGTAATGGGTAACCCCATCACTATGATCCGTACGTCTCTAATATGGTTCTTAATACTAATCCAACATATGCGCTACAGCCTACTAGTATGTGACAGATCAGCTTGCGAGTAGGTTCCTTCTTAGAAGCCGCGAGGGTGGAAGTTTGCATCTATTGGATATGTTGGTTATATGTTGGTAGCCATTTCATATGTCCCTCAGAGAAGGTAAATACCTAAAGTATGGAATTTGATCGCAACCTGTTGGAGGATGTATGTTTCAAGTTGTAAGAAGTGAGTCGCGTCTTTTGTTTAATACTTAGGATGGTAATTTCCTTAGCGTTAAACTTCATACCCCATGTGGTTAAGCCCAGGTTTCCATGTGTTTATATGGTCTTGTTGTAGAATTACATGCGTAACCTAAGCTCTGTGCGATCTTATCTTCATATAAAGGAGGCAGTCGTCTGCGAACAACGGGTTTTGATTGGACACAATCAGGGAGGCGTGTGACTCATGACATAGAAACAATATTGGTCCTAGTACCGGTACCCTTGGGGGCACCCCGAGTCCACCAGACACTAATTTTGCGATTGGACGCAATATCCTGACGTATTTAATCAAAATATTTTATGGCTGCACAAAACCTTTAAGGGGCAGGAATGTTATAAGTGCAGGGAAAAAACGATAATGTATTTGAAAGTGGTGATTTTAAGTCTGCTTCATTACCATGTTTCGTCTTCCATATCAAGCATATTTTATACTTTAAAACAGAGTTATCTCCCCTCTGTATAAAAAA
>SAYR01029785.1:1132-12016 GCA_004382745.1 Argopecten irradians irradians
CTTTTATTTTTTTTCTTTAGTGCAAACAATTTGCATTCGTTATAAAAACATTTCATTACAAATAATATTTTCCATCAAACGTTAGTATGTTTGAATTGGGTTAAAAATATTCTACTGTATATATTCTGAGTATAAACTAAAAGATGGCAATATCCGTAAAAACATTCCATTTCAAGATGGTAAAAATACCAGTTAGTTAAAGACATTTGAACAAATTTACAGGCCATATGCATATTGTTTGATTGTCTTCACAAACCATTATTATGTCCATACATGCCAAAAACGGGCGGTATTTTTGATTAAAAAACGACGCAAACAAACGACACATTCTAATAAATAGATCGAAGTATAATATCAAAATCTTGAATTAGTGTCAAAATTTTGGTAAAGACAGACACATGAACATATACTGTATAATATTATATCAATAGTAATTATTTATTAACATACTGAATAGGAATTGATTCACAAAGCAACGTGTTAACACCATCATTCTAGTTTTTAAAACAACTTCTTCATTAGTTTCCGATGAGCAAGTTGAAGAAGGTAAGTTCGATAGCTAACTATACTCTTCCCTTTAGTTTTATGATTGTGTCGTGCTAAGTAATCATTCGCGGCATGTTTGTCAAAGCTGAAACGATGTCAATATCTACCCAACAAGATCGCTTCGGTGACAAATCGATGCCGAAGTGTTTCATATCGCTACAGCGAAGCAGAATTCATATGCTGTCGGAGCGGGATCGCTAGCCGGAGCTGGATTGATCCTCGCTGCGAGCGCGATCGCCCCGCGAGCGGATGATCTCGCTGCAGCGGGATCGCTTGCTGAGAGCGAGCCATGAAAATCGCTTGCGGAAGCGGGACCGCCGCGGAGCCGATCTCGAATGCCGCGAAATCCGCAGCGCATGTTACCGCGGCGAGTTCGCTCGATTGTCGCTCGTCGCTCGCGGCGGCGAATTTAGTGCCGAATCACCCTTCGCCGTAGTGTAGAATAGCGTTTTTCACAATAATCCAAAAAGAGGAACGGAGACAAACTTGTTTAAAGCGCATACTCTTAGACAAGCGAACTGTCCGTCCTTTAAAAACACCACGTGTCCACAAATCGTATGGAAGAACAGGAAAACGGACGTAGTATTCTTCAACTTTGTCAGACACTTCCTTGTTTCTTGTGGCTTTCCCATTTAGTGATAATTATGAAATGTGTTCGTTTACGTTTAGCGTAGATCGTAAGGGTATGATTAAATAATTAAGGATTCTAATATTTGAAAATTAGTTATAATGCAAAAACAATATAGACATTTGCATGTCAGATTATTTTTTTCTTCTTTTACAATTTAATAGTTTATTTTGCACCTACCCCTACTTGTAACATCAGTCACTCTTTCTTATCACTAGTCAAATATGCGTCAACATAACCTGGTTATACATTGTTACAATCCGTTCAAACATTTATTGATATCAAGTTTTCAATATGTAACCACGTCAGCCGGTGCCGGCGTTCGTAACAGAAGGAAAATAGCCTATATGGTCGAAAACGTCTCAATTTCGCAACACTTAAGCTAGAATTTATTTTTAGATAACCATTTCGTCCACAAATTCGGTCCACTATGCCTGAATAGTTCATAGGTAATTTTCTATTAAATTTCCTTTTCGCTTGAAGTATTGGTGTACTTTTTGTGTTAATAACATATTCAAAGACTCAAGATCTTTATAAACATAAAAACTGTAATGACCGAATTGTAATATATGGACAACTGATGTGTTTTAGGTCAACTCGGACCAGGTTTGCGTTCCCACTTAATCTCACCTGACCATTCACAAGTTTGACACTTTTTTGTTTGTTTGTTAGTTTGTTTGATTAATTAACGTCCTATTAACAGCTATGGTCATGTAAGGACGGCCTCCCATGTATGCGGCGTGTTGCGTGTATTTGTTGTGCGAGGTGGCGGTGTTTCGGGAGACTGCGGTATATTTCAATGTTGTGTCTTCTTGTATAGTGGAAACTTTTGCCCTTTTATAGTGCTTTATCACTGGAGCATCGCCGCGAAGACACCCAAGCAACACACCCCACCCGTCACATTTATACTGACAACGGGCGAACCAGCGTCCCACTCCCTTTTGGCTGAGCGCTAGGCAGGAGCAGAAACTACCACTTTTATAGACTTTGGTGTGTCTCGGCCAGGGAACAGACCCAGAGCCTTCCTCACATGGCGCAAAGCTCAATTCAAGGCCAAAAGTGAGGCGGTGCCAAGGGGAGGCATTAGGAAGGATAAAGTCAGTTAGGAAGAATAGAAAAGATTAAGATCCTAAATTTAGTTCGCCTTTTACGATTCATGTCAATAGGGGCAGCAGGTACAATTTCTTAACCCCTACCTGCAGGGCCTACAAGTTTGACATAAAACACTTATCTCTGTGTCCACAAGTTTGACAACAGAGATAAAGTGTTTATCAAACGATTTAACACTTAATCTTACAATATAATTGCTTAAATTAGTATTCCTCTACATGTTAATCCTGTCGGTGGGGACGTATGAATGCGTACCTGGTTCCCCTTTTTGTAGGTGATCTTAAAAGGCGACTAATTTACGATCCTTCTTTCTTTCCTTTTCCTGACGTTCTCCCTGAACACCCTCGTGTTTGTCTCTTCCGATAGGTATCCAAGCATCAGCCAGTAAAACACGTATATTAGAAACCTTATTTAGAGTATTGACATTGACTTTTGACTTCATGACATTGCATGCTAACGACGTTTTCATATGCCTGTACTCGCCAAGAGGCCACAGTTCCTGGTGAGTATACTTTTATTATCAGTGACCGTGTAGTTTTATGTTGGGCATTGCACGAGGTTTTACAACAGTACCAGAGAAAAATCATTTATTGAAACAGAATAAAGTACAAGAGAAAAACCACCGACATCAGTCAGTATTGCAAACTGCCCCACATGGCGATTCCGAAACTCGCCTAGCCCAGAAGGTGTCGGGCCTGTGGTTATGTTAGAGGACATCTTAACCACTGGGCCACTAGGACTCCCACTTGGCACTCACCTATTAGGGTAATAGGACAACTGGTTCGCCAGTCCACTATATAAGAAGACACAAACACGAAACATTTACCGCAGTCACACGAAACATGCACTGTGCACTACATGCTAACTGCACAACCCACAACAATGGTAGGCGGGTGCGACAATTTACCAAAAATAACCCCTAAAACACTAATAATTGTTGAAAATTTTGTTTACAACACGCAGAATATTGCTTGAAGAATGTGTAGTTTGAAACCGAGTATGGCGATAATTTCAAATGATGTTTGTTAATGCTATTTAAAGTCCACATACTGGAGTAAGAATTGCCGTCACCTGCACAAACTCATGCATGCATCCTTGTAGTCTGGAATTTGAATGAAATACAGAATCCTTATAACCACTCCGTTCAATTAGAATAGATAAATAAGGATCTGTATTTTAATCAGATTGGTCTTGCCGCTTTAGCCCTGGTAAAGCTGTGAGGAAACAACTTTCACTCACAGATAGTGTCTTAATAGCATGCAAGATATATGCGTTAAACGATTAGCCAAAATGGGTCAGCCATACCATATTTAACAGAATGAAACCTTATTCCTGCTAAATACAGTCTAATAGTTTCAAAACGAAAGTGTAATGAATCCTGGCAAATGTTTTCAAATTTTCATTAGAACGTCTTCTGCGATTTAAAAGTAGAGTATCTGGCTAACTACGGCGTGACAAGTCTATGCAACACGAGAAATTAAAATATTCTTACTATAATCCAAAGGGTAAAAAAAAAAGCGGTATTAATCCAAATAATGTTTCACAAAATTTAAATTTCACTGTTATAAATCCAAATATACGAAATGTCACTGTTATAAAATCCAAATATACGAAATTGTCGCTGTGTTATAAATCCAAATATACGAAACGTCACTTTTTTAAAATAATCTGCGGAAAATATAATTAATTTTCACTTTAGTAATCCATCTCATCCCCCAAGGGCCCTAGTCCATATAGGGCAATTAGTCGTTGATTTTCTCTTCTTTTTTTTTTTTTTATCTGTGACCTCAGATTTATAACAATAATAATCCAAATATATATAGCCTAAAAGTTTCTGAATAATATCTTTAAATTTATTTTTACCGTTGGGCATGATCTTGTATTTCTTGCAGCACGTCTCTGCATGGACTGGCTGACGTCCGGGCTCTCGTTTGCTGTTGTTAAAATAGTACCTCCGAGACCCGCATTGTTCCTCACGGAGCCGTCCGGTGGTGGTGGTGGTAATTAACCTAATTGTGATCACTTTGTTTGACTGTAACATCTCCAAGCTACGGACTCAGCTGGAGATGCCGCTGACGACAGGGTTTCCTTATGCTCGGAATACACGACGACAGATTCGGGACTAGGGTTCCTGAGAAATGCCATAATTCCATGTGGATGCCGTGGAGTCTGGTGATCCCGGGTGGAGTTAACTCTTCCTCGCCTTCATTCCCAAAACAAACTTTTTCATCCGTGGTGTCATAATCCCTAAATGTATAGGAAGCCAGGTCTGGAAACACGATAGCTTCCTCTATTCTCATTTTTGCCAAGCCAGTAGAGTGTTGCGAAGTTGAGTGTTGTAATCCGTTAATGTTCAAAAAGTGACAAACTAGCCGATAAGCGCGCTGGTTTTACTACGCTCGTCCAGTCCTTGTCGTCTTGCAAAAGGGGGGGGGGGTTACCGCTGGTCAGTCCGTTGGACCTGGCGAGTCCAAACACTTAAAGTAAAATTTAGGTAATTTTTCGGTCACATCATACTGACAACGGGCGAACCAGTCGTCCCACTCCATGTATGCTGAGCACTAAGCAGGAGCAGAAACTACCACTTTTATAGACTTTGGTGTGTCTCGACCAGGGGACAGAACCCAGAGCCTTCCTCACAGGGGCGAACACTCAACTCAAGGCCAACAGTGAGGCGGTGCCAAGGAAGGCATTAGGAATGATAAAGTCATGATCAGTTAGGAAGAAGAGAAAAGATAAGATCCGACAGGGTGTAGGTTGTCTGCCAACGAGAAAGATACAGTTCTGTTTACCAGCAATGTGTTGGGCAAGAATAACGAAATTGTTTTTTTCACAGCAGGTAAAGTGAGGTGTCTCATTAGTTTCATAATACTATTATTTCCACAGTAGCCATATTATCACAATGGAATAAAATTCTCTTGCGCGACCACAAATGTCCCCATAAAACATGCAGATGCCATCACAATTTAAATGTTAAAAGTTCAAACAATGCCAATGATGTACATTCCTTTAATATTTCAGGTGGGGAAAAAAGCTTGAAACCAGTGGCCCTCAAAATAACCTCGATTCGACCTCGTTGGCACGTTCATGATTGCGCACAAGTCCAAAACGTCTTATATTAGACGTAATCTGCAGACCTTTATCACGGCACACTGTTTTCAATCGAGCTAATGCCCAATTCTCCAACATATCCGGGTCATACCACCTAGGCCTAGTTCTCGATCTGTTACTTCCTTTCCTCGGCACCATGTTTGCGCCATCCACTTGTAGAACTTACGTAAATTAAAGTATACCACAAAACACGGAATAATGCATCAATGTTACACAGTTGAAAAATCAAGAAAAATCAGATTGGTAGTCTGGAGATATCGGCGAAAAACTGCTACACTGAGGATGACTCAGCAGGGCCTCTCTGTTGGTAATCTTTTCTAAACAAGTTCGATATCTAAGTTGTGTTGAGAGATACTCATTTCCAATTAGTGAAATGGAAACGGCGTTGAATAGGCAATCCCCATCGGTGGATGTTTTTGCTGGTTTAAATGATGGCTCTGTTGTGTGTTTCTTTGCAATTGTGTTAGACACAACATCTACATGTAATTTCTGCTCAATGTTTGGCTTTATGCATAACCGATTGTGTGTTAAGAAAAATCTCTCTCAGTCTACAATAAAAAATAAAAAAGTATTGTAAGCTTTTGAAAGAATGTGTACTGATACAAAGATGTAAATATATATTGTAAGTACATATAAATTTTACCTTAATAAGTTGTAAATGTGTGTTACTCATGATGTATTATCGTAATAACAATGTTGCAAAGTGCATTATTGTTGCGTAAATGAATATGTTGTACATGTATACATGTATTGGTCTTTAAAATGTAACGATTCTTGATATTTTGCATGTACAATTACTGAATTAATCAAACAAACAAAAGTGTTCAAAAATATCAATATACATCATTATATGAAAAAGAAGTTAAGTTACTTGAATCTTAGATAATTCAAAATTTCAAGACATAAACATCTCCAATCACATGACCCCATCCCCTAGCGCTATTGTAGCTCCGATTACATGACCCCTCCCCAGACTGCGCCATGTCTCTCCTCCTTACAACCAATGTGTCCTCTGGAATAGGAGATTTCAGAAAAGATGGCGATGACGTCACACAAAGGTACATCCGGGCGCTCAAAGGTACAACTCTTATATCTGTACACATAACGGTCTCTGGAATATACTACTGATGTACTGCCTTTATGACACATTCCTTCTCCATTGCTGTAACGTTGATTTGCGTCATTCCACTGGCTATGGTGGCACTGCTGATGATATCCTTGCTTTCGTACTCCATAAATGAATATGTGCAATACATGGCTGAATGATCAGGACTATCATTACGACCATCCTCTACTAACAAAATACATTTAAAATTTAGATTCCGAAGGGTTTGATGTTGCTACCTTGTATAGTTCCTTCCCTTGTACTGAGTCTGAGAGTCCCTATTTGAGAGAAAAGGCCTCTAAAACTGCTTCAATGCTTGGTGCAGCCATATTTTAAAGGTTATGTAATAATGTAAGATATTCGAAGCCACTTACCTAGTTATTGGACGGCCTGTAGTAATCTTTGTAGTAGAATGGGCTGTAATAGTTTGATTCCCTAAGCGTTCGCCTCGAGCTCTTTTTCGTTTGTACTAGGTGTAGGAGATGAATCCTGGTTCGTCCCAGTCCGTCTACTCAAGTAGAAGTAGCGTTAATAAAATTAACCCAGTAACAGTGTAAACCTGAGATTTAAAATACAGAATGAATATTCTTTATAAATGGAATGTTTTAATTAATTTTCAGTGGATAAATTGAGAAATGCAAATATTAGCAGTAGACTAAATGAACAAACAAACAAGCATACATGGGAGACCATCCTTGCATGACCCTCCCTTTAATAGCACGTTAAAACAATCAAATGTGATAGGAGTGAATTTATATGGTTATACTTACGTAATTGTGGGGTCATTGTTATTGCTATACATGTGTATTTATGTTGTTAGATACGGGTATCAAGTCAATACTACTTCCGTTGAAGCAGTTACGTCTGGAGATGTTACCTGATTTAATGCCGTTAATCTTTTGTTACTATTACGGGTATATTAAGGGCGTGCGCTGGCATATCTGTCACTTTGGCATCTAGACAACATATTGTCAGCCGGGTCACCTCCTGAATGGAGTAGGTAACTCCTTATTTTTTAGGACATCGGGCCTCGTAGCCATACATCATTATATGTTAAGTTAGAAAGATAAATATCTATGGGAAAGGTATAAATTATAACTAGCGGGAATGGAGGGTGAAATTTAGAATAAATATATTGTAAATTAACGTTCTCCGGCATTTAAAAGCTGTTATTTGTTAACTGTGCCGATATTGTTTGTATCTTGAATAAATTATATTACGTTTATATCTTAGCGTTTTTGTCGTATTTGCAAGGTATGTAAACCAACACGGAACCTCAGATCCGGAAATTACTTAACGTGACGAGATAACTCTCCGTCCTATTACACAAACAAGCAAAGTGAGAGAAGTGCAGACTGTTTAACTCATCAATAAGGTAAGTTTTTGAGGAAAAATTATTAAGCGAGATGATGAATTCATTCATCAAACTAATGATGGTGTTCACAACAGGAGCATTCGTCCTTGTAACACTACTGCCAGTGATATTGAATCAGCAATTTCCTTGTGTGAATCTTTATTGGCCAAATACCATATTGTAATTAAAACTTGTTTTCAATAGATATGGGTTCACGACCCTGCTCGTGATAAACTGACACTTTATCAGTTGCAATAATTAAGTGCTGCAAAAAAAAACTAAAACATCTCCGGGACATTCTAAAATGCGAATGTATAGTCAAACCTGGGTCAAAATGACTAAAATTTCTAAAAATCTTTTGAATTCTCACGTTTGATGGAAGGAAATACTCTTCATAGATTAAAAAGTAAAATCTATAAAATCACTGACTGACTTCAAAGACCAGTATGTAGTGTTTATATATCTGTTGCATTCTATATTCAAACTCAGGTGACCGCTTCAGGTCCATGGGCCTTTTGTTTAAAAAAACCAAATTTGCAAATTATGTAAACAACTTTTAGTCTAACTTTGGTTACATTACAGTTACATATGTATATCATGCCTTCTTGTTTATATGTGTACATGTATTGTAGGCCTAAGTGAGGGATTGGAAGGGAAGCGAATGATCACATTGAGATCACAGATTTGTTATGTTCACAAAAACTTAACTAATACCTAATAAGTAAGAATTCATTTTTTCTGAACCCCAAATACGTCTTGTTTTATGCTTTCAAAAATAAACTTTTTTTTTTGAATGACAGTAAATATGTTGAAGGTAGTTCTTTTAATCTCACTAATTTTGCAGAAAGAGGAAATTGTAGGGCTTTGAGATCACGAGTGGTCAAATATCATTCTCAGTATGTGTAACCTAATTTGACTTTTCTAACAAAAGTTATCATTTTCGTCAAATGCAACCGTTTTCCTCTCGACTTTTTGGGCACGTGGTGTACACAACACCGAATCGACTTGCTTCTGAGTTTTCATCTTCACGTTGTTCATTCCTCCGAAGCGACGAAAGACTTAACATGTTAATCAAGTCCGTTAATAAAGCACATCAAAAACTCATCCTCAGTTCTTCCTAATTCCAGTCTCTTTATTTTAAGACTCTCCACATAGTCCTTAATGTCTCTCCCCCCTTGCTTAGACTGAAGGAATTCTCAAACCCTGCTTTGCCTGTCCAATACATTTGGGAAAAATCTGTTTGAAAACTTCCCAAAGTTTCTTCTCTCAAATGATTCATTTATCAATAGATCTGGTAGAAATTCAGCTCTGAGGCGCGTACTTGGCTTCGCCAACCGTCTCAAAACTATAACAATTTTAAAATTTGGAGCAAAAAGCTCGAAGGTCTATTCAAATCCGACATGAAAAGTACTTGGAAAGAGTTACGTCTCAAAAGATTAACTCCAATACATCTTCGAAGAAAGTTTGGAAATGATTGGTCTAAATCAGCGGGAAAGAAAAGCAACACCATCATCCCACCTTATTAACAAAAATAAAGTATTTTCTTCAAAATCCAAATAGCTGACGCCTTTGCCAAAAAATTTTGCTAACAATTCATCCGTCAAAATCATTAAAAAAAAAATTCAAAAATTTAAAAGGAAAAAGGAAAAGAGACGTTTTAATTTTAAATCCTCCAATAGTGAAAGTTACAATAGGCCTTGTCGACGATACCAGAAAATTGCTCGAGTCCTTGAGAAATCAAAGTACTCGCAGCTGGAGCCAACGAAATTTTCCATACATGTTTTTAAACAATTACCAGAACTCTTCACTAAAATGTCTTTAACTATAATGCGTATTTGTTGATTCACAATCTAGAGGTTTCTAAGATATTAAAATTGTTGTAAAATATTTTCAGTGCGTCAAACATTTGACAATATTACACATAATTGAATGTATGCTAACATTTGCGTTGTATTCTGGTTTATCACCCTTAATATTGCGAAAGGGCATCAAAGGCATTGCTGGAGATGTCAAATCTGTCAAGCCTTTGGGATCGGGTGATCTCCTAATAGAGGTTTTCCGCAAGCAACAAGCGGAGAAAAAGACGTAAATATATTTACCTCCAAATACTCCATTTAGTTGTGATGAACTGAGTAACATCGTATCACAACTACCAGTGCCATATATTATCATGGGTGACTTTAACGGTCATAATAGCCTCTGGGGCTCCCCAGGCACTGACGATAGAGGTAGACGTATCGAAGATTTTATTAATAAAAACAGCTTATGTCTTTATAACACCAATGCCCCAACATATTTACACCCTGCCTCTGGCTCGCTTACCCACATTGATCTATCGTTGTGCCATCCATCAATTCTTCTGGATTATGATTGGATGGTCAACGGTGATCTCTGTGGGAGCGATCACTTTCCAATTATACTTAAAAACATAGGGTCATTAAAACTTGAGGAGCCTATTCCTCGTTGGAATCTACATAAGGGGGACTGGGTTCAATTTAAAAATTTGTGCGCAGAGGAGCTCATTGAGGATAAATTTTTGAACCTCGATGACCCCATTAAAATTTTCACAGAAGCACTCACTTCTATCGCTACAAAAACCATACCAAAATCCGTGCCAAATCCTACAAAGTTTCGTCTCTCAAATGATTCATTTATCAATAGATCTGGTTGAAATTCCGCTCTGAGGCGGTACTTGGCTTCGCCAACCGTCTCAAACTATAACAATTTTAAAATTTGGAGAGCAAAAGCTCAAAGGTCTATCAAATCCGACAAGAAAAATACTTGGAAAGAGTACGTCTCAAAAATTAATTCCAATACATCTTCGAAGAAAGTTTGGGAAATGATTGGTAAAATCAGTGGGAAAAGAAAAGCAACACCATCCTCCCACCTCATTAACAACAATAAAATATTTTCTTCAAAATCCGAAATAGCTGACGCCTTTGCCAAAAATTTTGCTAAAAATTCATCCATCAAAAATCATTCCAAAAAATTTCAAAAATTTAACAAGAGGCCCAAAGGGCCTTAACGGTC
>SAYR01029837.1:0-13235 GCA_004382745.1 Argopecten irradians irradians
TGACACACTTGTATCCCTGCATTGACACACTTGTATCCCTTCATTGACACACTTGTATCCCTTCATTGACACAATTGTATCCCTGCATTGACACAATTGTATCCCTTCATTGACACACTTGTATCCCTTCATTGACACACTTGTATCCCTTCATTGACACAATTGTATCCCTGCATTGACACACTTGTATCCTTTCATTGACACACTTGTATCCCTTCATTGACACAATTGTATCCCTGCATTGACACACTTGTATCCTTTCATTGACACACTTGGATCCCTTCATTGACACAATTGTATTTCTGCATTGACACAATTGTATCCTTTCATTGACACACTTGGATCCCTTCATTGACACAATTGTATCCCTTCATTGACACACTTATATCCCTTCATTGACACACTTATATCCCTTCATTGACACAATTGTATCCCTTCATTGACACACTTGTATCTCTTCATTGACACAATTGTATCCCTTCATTGACACAATTGTATCCCTTCATTGACACAATTGTATCCCTTCATTGACACACTTGTATCCCTTCATTGACACACTTGTATCCCTTCATTGACACACTTGTATCCCTTCATTGACACACTTGTATCTCTTCATTGACACACTTGTATCCCTTCATTGACACACTTGTATCCCTTCATTGACACACTTGTATCCCTGCATTGACACACTTGTATCCCTTCATTGACACACTTGTATCCCTTCATTGACACACTTGTATCCCTTCATTGACACAATTGTATCCCTTCATTGACACACTTGTATCCCTTCATTAACACACTTGTATCTATATTATAGTAGAACTTAAGTAAGTCATTAATTACTGTTGCTTATTTGATCTCTGTGACTTTGATTGAAGGTCAAGGTCAAGAGGCCCATGGACCTAATCGGTCATCTATTGTATTGACACAATAGGAGATTTCAGAAAAGATGGCATGATGTCGCAGAAAGTTTACATCTGGGTCCTCAAAGGTACAAACACAGTATGGCGACTGATAAAACAATAACAGATACGTACATCCCTGCTACACAATCGATACTTTGACAAAAGTATACACTTCCATACTTGTAAATTCTAATTTTAAAATGGTTTCTTATTGTTTCAGAAGTTATAGACATATTTTTTTTATATTTACTATTGTTTATTGCTAAATATATCTGTGTAGGTTTAGTGTTGAAGTCAGCTTGCGAAGCGCTGCCGGGCTGTCATACATACCCGGTTTTGTTTACACACGTAGAAATCAATGTTGTGGAAAAGCTGTTATGAATAGATAATTGATTTCAATGTATTATATTTCTGTTGTACATAAAAAACTGTTCAAATCACATAATCTGTATATAATATAACAAAGTATGAACTACCTGACCAGACCACAGCCCATAGTTGGGGAAATTAATCATATTAATAATCAGCAAAACATATCTCAGTAAGTACTTTGTTAAGATATATATTTCGTTCTTAACCATGTATATGTTGTATTAAAGGAATAACAAATAGTAAAACAGTGTGGTACACGTACATACACGTATGGCTGCTGATCTCGAAAAACAAGAGGCCAATGGGCCTTAATGGTCACCTGAGTCCGGATATAGAAAGTTTACAAAGACATATAAACACTCTATACTGGCCCTTGAAGTCAGTCAGTGATTTTATAAATTTGACTTTTTAATCTATGAAGAGTATTTGCTTCCATCTAACCTGAGAACTCAGAAGAAGGTTTTTTTTTTAAATTTTAGTCATTTTGACCCTATTTGGCCTCACCCCTCTGGTCCCCCAGGGGGTCAGCGAGGATCAATATGGATGTTAAAATGCTATATCTCAGGCTAATAATTCTTATCAAGTTTGACTCATTTCCTATGAAAATTGAATAAATAATGTTCATAAATGTGTTTTTCCTATATAAACTGAAGTAAACTTGATCCCCTCCCCAGAGGGAAACATGAGACCCCAGGGTCATATAATTCACAATTTTCATAAAACACCTTAAGACCTTTCCATCTATAAAAAGTATTTGATTCTACCATTTCCAGAATTTTTGAAGAAGATTTTTGAAGTTTTAGCCAGTTTGACCTCTTTTGACCCCGCCCCTAAGGCCCCCGGGGGTCAGTCATGAAAAATTTGTTAATAAGATTCAATGGCCATCTCATACTGATAATTTTGACAACATTTGACTCATTTTTTATAACAAATGCCCAAATAAGGTTTGTCTCAGGTGACCTAATAAAATGGTGAAATCGTTCAGTTCATATTATAGATTTTATTTTTATTTTTTTAATTTTCAGTCGCTTTTATTCCATGGGCTGTTATGTGAAGTCTCACATTGAAGTGATATTACTTTTAAATAATTTGAATACATCTTCAATAGGTAGACTACATACAGATTTACGAACACAGATCGTAGTACTGTAAATGTTGACCAGGACACATTGCGAACGGCTTCGAGAATCCTAAAATACTCAAAGTTTTGTTTAATCAAAGTGCCAAGGCCACTCATAGATGCTGTGAATGAAGGACTCAAAGAAAGAAATAAAGAATTTATTTTTTCAATTAGATATAAAGTTTAGTAAACTATACATAATTAAGTGTGCAGTGTTGAATTTCAGAGTTTAATAAAAAATATTTATGACATACCGTATTTATTTTATGATATTTGAAGTTTTTCAAGAACAATAAGTTGAATAACTTATTGTCCTGAAATAACTGTAATAAATTTTATTTCTAAATTATTTTTGAAATAACGATTTTTCAACACCAATGAAACCGTTCAGAATCTGAGTATCTTTTTTTTATAATTCTTTATTAATTGCTAAATTATCAATTTCATCAATGTCTCTTCAAAGACAAAAAAATAATAAGTAAACATTTTCGTATCTTAATATCCTTTTTAAGAATATTTTCGGAAAAAAATAACATTAGAAATATTACCATTTCCGGATATGTTTTGGTTTCCTTTTTAGAAAACTAACATTGGTTGCTTTGACGACTTTTGACTAATAAATCATGGCCAGATACTTTTGCCAAATAAAAGGTACATTATTTCATTACGTATATCACTCGGATTTTTTTTGTCACTCGTAAAAATTCACAAGAACGCTAGCCGTTAACATCAAGAAAACTTCATGTAATGTATCGGGCTTTAGCAAGTCTACGTAAGCCTAACAGTAACTGAATGGCGAGATATCACCGTGCAGAACATTTCTAAAGGCCTATCGCAAGTTTTGCTTTGCCGACTTTTGACTTATAATAAAACATGGCCATATACGTTTGTCAAGTAAAGGGTACATTATTTGGTTACTTATAACAGTCAAATTTCTTTTGAATTCATAAGAACGCTATCATCAAGAAAACTTCCTGCAATACATCGGACTTTAGCAAGTCTTCATAAGGCTACCGTACATTACACAGCAATATAAGTTCATTTGTCACTTTAAGTTGCTCGTACATAAATAGATCTATATTATCATTATATTTTGTAAGTTTATGTTGATAGATTTGGTACTTTTTCCCTTTCAAATACCGCAGTTGTCGATAAACAAGAGACAGAGCTCCCAGTAACAGATCAATTAATTTTTACTGCGCAATAATATCTCAGATATAGTTCGTCAATACAACCAACACAAAAAACTTTATAAGCGTTATAAGAACTTTTTTTGCAGTTACCTTCCTAACATTTAATTACAATTATCGACCATTAGCATGAATTACGAAAAATTTAAATAAACATACACAATCCAAAAACCACCGAAAATCTGTCGCGGAGGAAGACAGCGAAGAAGGCGTTGTTCATGATTTTCGGGAGACCAGTGTTCTCGGAGTAATACAAATATTATAGAGTCCCAACTGAACATTTAAAACACTCCATCCATGGTGTATAAGTATGTACAAATTCTATGTCTGTGGTTTTGAATATTGGGGTTTTATTTTTTCATACCATCAAGTATTACGTGAAATGAACAAAATAACTTTTAATTTTCATCGCGGAGTGGTTTCATTGTTTTGATGTGCACAGGCTCTCCGAGCGTGCCTAAGAATGCTGTTTCACAGCATCAAAAATATGATAAAAAGTAACCACAAACTGACTCATTTGTATGTCATCAACTAAATTCCAAAATTTCTGACGAGAAAGTTATCAAGAATATGTAATTTTGTGACTCTGAAAATGGACGAAATTCAGGATCTCTGCAGTATTGTAATGGCTGCTGTGCACTTGGGGTAATCTACGAAAGCAAATGTTTAATTTGGTCATAATCACACATAGTAAGGTGTTTTACTAAGTAAGACGTAAAACAGTAATCACATATTAAAATATCCGTATAATATTTTCAGGAACTTTGAATTTAAAATGTAACTTCAAGCTTATATTGCAATATATATATTCTGTCTGATGATGTAATATGTAATGGCGACCATGTTTTTTTCGTGGCGGTCGAAATATTGCTACATATTTTTATTTACACTTTTTGAAATTAAAATAACGCAATAGTTCTCAGATTGACATAGTATTTACTGTAACAACAAGAGATCCCAGAGGGATCTTGGCGCCCACCAAAACTGATCTATGTCTGACAATTGTCAGATGGATCTTTTCTCTACTTTTCAAACTTTAAAACAGATTGGTCCCAAAATGCAATATGCACAACTAGGGCCCAAGGGGAACCTACCTATATAATTTGAGAATGATTCCTTCAGTACTTTCTGAAAAATAGTGATAACAAACTTTATCAAAATCCAAGATGGCTGCCTGGAGCCATCTTGTTGACCGATTGGTCCCAAAATGCAATATGCATAGTTAAGGCCATAGGGGAACCTACATATGAAAATTGAGAAAGATCCCTTCAGCACTTTCTGAGAAAAAGCGATAACAAGAATTGTTAATGGGGGATGATGGTGGGCTAATAAAATGTACACAAACATCGCAAGCGGCTGTGTTCCCACCATGTTTATGTGTACAGATATACAGAGTTGTACCTTTGAGCGCCCGGATGTACCTTTGTGATGTCATCGCCATCTTTTCTGAAATCTCCTATACAGCACAGTCAAAATATACTAAAGATATTCAATTTTTCTTCAACAAACAATTACAAGATGTATATAAGAGGCCCAGAGAGCCTGTATCGCTCACCTGGTTTGTAATGCCAAGTAATGTTCTGAATACAGGTTCATTGTTTCTTTTCTGAAGAAAATTTAATATTAACCTCTAAATCCCCTATTGGGCCCAACCCCTCCTGCCCCCAAGGCGTCAGAGCCAAAATTTTACAAGTTCTGTTCCCCTTCCCCCAAGGATGTTTGTTGCCAAATTTGGTTACATTCCATGAAGAACTCTATGACTAGTAGCGATTTAAAGGATTTACCTCTATTTCCTTTATTGGGCCCCACCTCTCCTGCCCCCGGGGGGGTCAGAGCCAACATTTATATATGTTCTTTTCCCCTTCCCCCAAGGATGTTTATGGCCAAATTTGGTTACAATCCATGCAGAACTCTAGGACAAGTACCGATTTATAGGATTTACCTATAATTCCCCTATTGGGCCCTGTTCCTCCTGCCCCCCCACCCGAGACCAGAGCCAAAATTTATACAAACTCAGTTCTTATCCTCCCAAGGATATTTCTGGCCAAATTTGGTTACATTCCATACAGAACTCTATGACTAGTAGCGATTTAAAGGATTTACCTCTATTTCCCCTATTGGTCCCCTCCTGCCCCTGGGGGATCAGAGCCAAAATTTATACAAGTTCTGTTTCCCTTCCCCCAAGGATGTTTGTAGCTAATTTTGGTTACAATCCATGCAGAACTCTAGGACTAGTAGCGATTTAAAGGATTAACCTCTATTTCCCCTATTGGGCCCCGCCCCTCCTGCCCCTGGAGGATCAGAGCCAGAATTTATACAAGTTCTGTTCCCCTTCCCCCAAGGATGTTTGTGGCTAAATTTCATTACATTCTATTCAGAACTCTAGGACTAGCAGCGATTTAAAGGATTTACCTCTATTTCCCCTATTGGGCCCCGCCACTCCTGCCCCCGGGGGGCCAGAGCCAAAATTTATACAAGTTCTGTTCCCAGGTCTTCCTCCAAGGATGTTTGTGGCCAAATTTGGTTACAATCCATGCAGAACTCCATGACTAGTAGCGCTTTAAAGCAAATGTTGACGGACAGACGGACGGACGATGGACGCCGCGCCATGACATAACTAGAAATTATCCAGTAGTTGTAAGTTTCTGCTATATTTAACAGTTGTGATCTTCAATGAAGGTGCAAGCCCTTCATATCACAGCATGTTACAGGATTAATATCTGGTCTCTAGGCCCCTTAGTTATTGACAAGAAGTTGTTAAAACATTTTAGCCTTTTTGACCCCTGTGACGGTGAATGTAAGTCAAGGTTATTCATTTTAACAATTTGTTCCCTAGGCCTTTTGATTAATAGAAAGAAGTTGCTTGAATAAAATGTTTACAGACTGTGAACAACGATGGACAAAGCATGATGACTATAGGTCATCCTAAAATCCTTGTAAAACATACCTCAAATGTAGCTGTATTGACAGCTTGGCCAATGGACTCTGGTGTACAGGCAAAGTTTGGCAATGCAACGAATTTAAACTGTAAAACAAAATGGAAAACAAGACAAAACTATAAAATCACTGTATGAATGCAACAATAACAAAAATGCTACATTAGAGGCCCACTACCTTTCCAAAACAACAAGAGGCCCAAGGGCCTTAACGGTCATCTGACTACCTAGGCAATAGCTGTATAGGGAATTAGATATATGGTGTCATGGTTAACAAATATAAACACTTGGTCATGACCATGTTAGGATCATTTCATGCAAGTTTCAGTCAAACTGCATGGGTAGAACTTTAGATGAAGTTCAAAATGTGTTTTCAAGATGGCAGCTTTGGTGGCAATCTTGGTTTTTGGGTCAACCCGTCAAACAACACTTTGCTGGGACAATGTCAGTATCCTTAAAATTAATCAGACAAGTTCCAGCAAAATCGCACTGGAAGAACTTAAGAATAAGTTCAAAATATATTTTCAAGATGGCGGGAGTGGTGGCCATCTTGGATTTCAGATCAACATAAAATATAAAAACACTTGGTCAGGACCATGACAAGGATCATTTCATATGCAAGTTTCAGCTAAATCACACTGGCAGAATTTGAGAAGTTCAAAATTCAAGATATAAGCCTAATTGTCCCCTGACCTTGAAAGAAAGTCAAGGTCATTCATTTCAATAACTTTGGTAACCCTTCATCCCAGCATGCCAAATATGAGTACTCTGGGCCTTACAGTTATTGAGAAGAAGTGGTTCAAAGATTTCAGCCTATTTGAGCCCTGTGACCTTGAAAGTAGGTCAAGGTCAATAATGTTCACAACTTTGGTAGCCCTACATCCCAGCATGCTACAGGCCAAATATGAGTACTCTGGGCCTTATGGTTATTGAGAAGAAGTAGTTCAAAGATTTGAGCCTATTTGACCCCTGTGACCTTGAAAGTAGGTCTAGGTCATTAATTTTCTCAACTTTGGTAGTCCTTAATCCCAGCGTGCTACAGGCAAAATATGAGTACTCTGGGCCTCATGGTTATTGAGAAGAATGCGTTCAAAGATTTTAGCCTTTTTGACCCCTCGGACCTTGAAAGTAGGTCAAGGTCATTCCTTTTCACAACTTTTGTAGCTCTTCATCCCAGCATGCTACGGGCCAAATATGAGTACTCTGGGCCTTAAGGCTATTGAGAAGAAGTCGTTCAAAGATTTGAGCCTATTTGACCCCTGTGACCTTGAAAGTTGGTCTAGGTCATTAATTTTAACAACTTTGGTAGCCCTTCATCCCAGCATGCTACAGGCCAAATATGAGTACTCTGAGCTTTACAGTTCTTGAGAAGAAGTCGTTCAAAGATTTCAGCCTATTTGAGCCCTGTGACCTTGAAAGTAGGTCAAGGTCATAAATTTTCACAACTTTGATAGCCCTTCATCCCAGCATGATACAGATCAAATATGAGTACTCTGGGCCTTATAGTTATTGAGAAGAAGTCGTTCAAAGATTTCAGCCTTTTTGACCCCTGTGACCTTGAAAGTAGGTCAAGGTCAATAATTTTCACAACTGTGGTAGCCCTTCATCCCAGCATGCTACAGGCCAAATATGAGTACTTTAGGCCTTATGGTTATTGAGAAGAAGTCGTTTGAATGGAAAGTTTACGCACGGCGCACGCCGCAAGTTAGACGCCGATGGACGGTGCATGATGACTATATTTAAAGTTTAAAATTTAAAATTTAAAGTTTCTTATAAACAATAACATGGGAATATGTACATCGATGGTCTAAGATGAGGTTACAACACCAAACTAAAGCAAGATTCCCTCCGTATTTATGTTTATCAAATTGTTCAGAAGGTGATGATAAGTGAAGTATTAACAGTAAGTTTATAACTTTTACGATTCTACAAAATTATCAATTTCGTTTTACATTCCATTTTAAAAAGTTCCAGCCGTTTAGGAAAGGTAGGGGGCCTTTAAGAAAGACAATTTTCATTCCAAATTTCACATGTAAAAATTCTTTAAGCATCCTTTAACAACCTTTTAATATTTTAACTACTAGTATTGATCTGGTACCTAAAAACAATTTGGTTTAACTGTATTTATTTTGACTAACCAGATATTGAAAATATTTAACTAATTCTCCTGCTGTAGTAAACTTACTGGATTTTCATCCGATTTTACACCCAGTTCAGTCTCTTCTGAGAATTTGCTGTGCAACCAGTAAAATCTGAATTCTGTCTGGAAGAATAATATATCAGTTATTGAAATTGTACCTGTCTTAGAACAATAGGCCCAGAGGGCTTGTATCACTCACCTGGCTTGTAATGCCAAGATATGAACTCTAAAAACAGGATAATTGTTTCTTTTCTGAAGGAATTTAAATATTCTAATTTCCCTATTAAGCACTACTCTTTCTGCTCCAGGGGATCAGAGCAAAGGTTTAACAAACTCTGTTCCCCTTCCATCAATGATATTTCTGGCCACATTTGGTTACAATCCATGTAGACCTCTATGTCTAGTAGTGATGTAAAGGATTTACCTTCTATTTAACAAGCCCACACTTATGTGCCTCTATTACCACAATACTGTATATCGCATATCACTTATACTTTGGCAGGGCGAGAAGTTTTGACAGTGTTAACTAGTCTATTTGATTACGTCAGAGTAGTACTAGTGGTATCATAATTATCCAAGGCAGATTTTGTGGCGACTAAGAGGGGACGTTAGTATGTGGAGGGGACGTCAATATGTGGAGGGGACGTCAGTATGTGGAGGGGATGGTAGTATGTGGAGGGTACTTCAGTATGTGGAGGGGATGGCAGTATGTGGAGGGGATGTCAGTATGTGAAGGGGACGTCAGTGTGTGTAGGGGACGTCAGTATGTTGAGGGGACTTCAGTATGTGGAGGGGACGTCGGTATGTGGAGGGGATGGCAGTATGTGGAGGGGATGGCATTATGTGGAGAGGATGGCAGTATGTGGAGGGGATGTCAGTATATGGAGGGGACGGCAGTATGTAGAGGTGACGTCAGTATGTGGAGGGGACATCAGCATGTGGAGGGAGTGGCAGTATGTTGAGGGGATGGCAGTATGTGGAGGGGACGTCAGTATGTGGAGGGGATGGCAGTATGTGGAGGGGACGTCAGTATGTAGAGTGGATGTCAGTATGTAGAGGGGATGTCAGTATGTAGAGGGGATGGAAGTATGTGGAGGGGATGGCAGTATGTGGAGGGGAAGGCAGTATGTGGAGGGGATGTCAGTATGTGGAGGGGATGGCAGTATGTGGAGTGGACGTCAGTATATAGAGTGGATGTCAGTATGTGGAGGGGATGGCAGTATGTAGAGTGGACGTTAGTAGGTGGAGGGGATGGCAGTATGTAGAGTGGATGGCAGTATGTGGAGGGGATGGCAGTATGTAGAGTGGACGTCAGTATATAGAGTGGATGTCAGTATGTGGAGGGGATGGCAGTATGTGGAGGGGATGTCAGTTTGTGGAGGGGACGGCAGTATGTGGAGGGGACGGCAGTATGTGGAGGGGACGGCAGTATGTGGAGGGGATGGCAGTATGTGGAGGGGACGTCAGTATGTGGAGGAGATTGCAGTATGTGGAGGGGACGTCCGCAAGTAGAGAGATGGCAGTATGTGGAGGGGATGGCAGTATGTGGAGGGGACGTCAGTATGAGGAGGGGATGGCACTATGTGGAGGGGATGTCAGAATGTGGATGGGATGGCAATATGTGGAGGGGACTTCAATATGTTGAGGGGACGTCAGTATTTGGAGGGGATGGCAGTATGTGGAGGGGACGTCAATATGTGGAGGGGACGTCAGTAAGTGGAGGGGATGGCAGTATGTGGAGGGAACGTCAGTATGTGGAGGGGATGGCAGTATGTGGAGGGGACGTCAGTATATAGAGTGGATGTCAGTATGTGGAGGGGATGGCAGTATGTAGAGTGGACGTTAGTATGTGGAGGGGATGGCAGTATGTGGAGGGGATGGCATTATGTGGAAAGGATGGCAGTATGTGGAGGGGATGTCAGTATGTGGAGGGGACGGCAGTATGTACAGGTGACGTCAGTATGTGGAGGGGACGTCAGCATGTGGAGGGAATGGCAGTATGTGGAGGGGATGGCAGTATGTGGAGGGGATGGCAGTATGTGGAGGGGATGGCAGTATGTGGAGTGGACGTCAGTATATAGAGTGGATGTAAGTATGTGAAGGGGATGGCAGTATGTAGAGTGGACGTTAGTATGTGGAGGGAATGGCAGTATGTGGAGGGGATAGCATTATGTTGAGAGGATGGCAGTATGTGGAGGGGACGACAGTATGTAGAGTGGATGTCAGTATGAGGAGGGGATGTCAGTATGTAGAGGGGACATCAGGATGTGGAGGGGACATCAGTATGTAGAGTGGATGTCAGTATGTGGAGGGGATGGCAGTATGTAGAGGTGACGACAGTATGTGGAGGGGACGTCAGCATGTGGAGGGAATGGCAGTATATTGAGGGTATGGCAGTATGTGGAGGGGACATCAGTATGTGGAGGGGATTGCAGTATGTGGAGGGGACGGCAGTAGGTGGAGGAGATGGCAGTATGTGGAGGGGATTGCAGTATGTGGAGGGGACGTCAGCAAGTAGAGAGATGGCAGTATGTGGAGGGGATGGCAGTACATGGAGGAGATGGCAGTATGTGGAGGGGATGGCAGTATGTAGAGTGGACGTCAGTATATAGAGTGGATGTCAGTATGTGGAGGGGATGGCAGTATGTAGAGTGGACGTTAGTATGTGGAGGGGATGGCAGTATGTGGAGGGGATGGCATTATGTGGAAGGGATGGCAGTATGTAGAGTGGACGTCAGTATATAGAGCAGTGATGTGAAGGGGATGGCAGTATGCATGGGGACGGGGATGGCAGCAGTGTAGACGGGATTCAGTATGCTAAGTGGATGGTCAGTATCGCTGAGGGGATGGCAGTTATGATGGAGGATGACGTCAGATAGTGGAGGGGGATGGCAGTATGTGAGGGGACGTCATATATTGACAGCATAAGTGAATGTCAGTAGGTGGAGGGCGATTGGCAGTATGTGAGCGGTTTGATAGCAGTATTTGTAGAGGGGACAGTCAGTTGATGTGAGTGGACATCAGTAATGTGGAGGATCGGCCAGTTATGGCTGGAGGGATGTCCAGTTGTGGACGGGCGCATGGCCAGTTTCGAGTATGGTGGATGTGATGCAGTATGTGGAGTGGGGATGGCCAGTTATGTGGAAGGGACCGTCATTATGTGACGGGAGTCCAGTTACTTAGGAGACGGGGATGGCAGTCATGTGAGAGAGGGGATGTCAACATGTGGATGGATGCACGTATGTGAATGGGACTCAGTATCGTGAAGGGGACGTTTCAGTATATTGTTGGGGAGATGATGGGCAGTACAGCAACGTCCTAAGTAGTGGAAAACTCGAGGAAAGGGAGCAGTATGTGGATGGATTCAGTATTGGAGCGAGGGTGAAACGTCGGTATGTAAGAAGTGGATGTCAGTATGTAGATCTAGGGACATCAGTACTGTGAGGGATGGAGTAGTGAGGGACGTTTCAGTATGTGGATGGAAGATGGCAGTACTGTAGAGGGATGTCAGTATGTGGAGGAGATGACAGTATGTGGAGGGCTGACATCAGGAATGTGGAAGGAGAGTGGCAGTATGTTGGGGGGAACTCGACAGTATGTGGACTGGGGGATGGCAGTATGTGGAAGGGGATGGCATATTAGAGGGGAAGTTCAGTATACTGGAGTGGCACATCGGAATGTGGCAGGGGTGACGTCAGGTTTTGGATGGGGACGTCAGTAGTGTGGTTCAGGACGTCAGATGTTGATTGGCGATTTTGGCAAGTATGTAGAGCAAGAACGTCAGTATGTGGAGGGATTGGCAGTATGTGGAAAAGGACGTCAGAATTGAGAGGGGGGATGTCCAGTATGTGGAGGTAATGAGTATGTGGAGGGAATCCGGCAGTATGTGGAGGGATGGCAGTATGTAGAGGATGTCAGTATGTGGATGGTATATGGCTGTATGTAGAGGGATGCGCAGTATGTGAAGGGGTATGTTGCAGATATGTGGAGGGAGAGATGGCAGATTGGAGGGATGCAGAATGTGGAGGGGACGTCCAGCTATGTGGAGGGAGTCAAGTATGTGGAGGGCAGATTGGCCAGTTTATGGTGGGGGAGATGGCCAAGTAATGGGAGGGATGTCCCAGTATGTGGATGGAGGATTGCCCGAGTATGTGGAATGGTGATGGCCAGATGTTAGAGGGCGATGGCAGTACGTGAAGGGGATGACAGTAGGTGAAGGGATTGGCAGTACTGTGGAGGGGATGGCAGTATGTGGAGGGGAGGCAGTATGTAGAAGGTGGATGGCTAGTTATGTGGGGGTGGATAGGCCGTATGTGGAGGGTGATGGCAGTATGTGGAGGAGACAGGCAGGTATGTGACTGGGGACGTGGCAGTATCTGTAGAGTGGACGTCAGTATGTGGCAGGGGACGGGATATGTGGTAGGGCAGGCAGTATGTGGAAGGGACCTGGCAGTATGGGAACTGGGGACGGGGCAGTAGTGGAGGGATGGAGCAGTATTGTGAGGTGATGCGCCAGTATGATAGAGTTGACGATGTCAGTATTGTAGAGTTGGACGTCAGGGTATGTGTGAG
>SAYR01029837.1:13260-27796 GCA_004382745.1 Argopecten irradians irradians
GGGGATGGCAGTATGTGGAGGGGACGTCAGTATGTGGAGGGGATGGCAGTATGTGGAGGGGACGTCAGTATGTGGAGGGGATGGCAGTATGTGGAGGAGATGGCAGTATGTGGAGGGGACGTCAGTATGCGGATGGGATGGCAGTATGTGGAGGGGACGTCAGTATGTGGAGGGGATGGCAGTATAACAGCATTGGACACTCACTTCACTGTCATATACTGGATGATTCTTCCAACACATCATGTCCAGTACATAGTATGTACCCTCTGCTTCATTGAAGAGACAATCTAAAATGGCATTGTCTACAAAAAATACAAAGTTTAGCTTTGTTCATAACATTTGCAAACACATAACTGCAAAAGAAGAACGAACTTATTCCTAGATTGAAATACCTATTTTCTCATATTACTGCCGTTCTATCATAAGATTGCAAGATTGTGTTACAGTACTAGTGTATTGACTCACTGTAGTAGATTACATCGCTACATGTTACAGGTGAAGTGTCTATGTAACACGGATTGTGATTGGCTGAAGTGTGTATATATATAAACGTTACACAATCTAATTGTACATCCGCGGGAAAAAACACCCCAGTTTAAAATGGCGCCTATTTGTGCATTTGGGACGTTGTAAGTACCTCGAAACAATTACAAATGTTCAAATAGATAAACATCTGAAAAATTGATATTTGTAAAATAGAAGTATTACGCCGTAAAAATAAAATAACGCTGATATATAGAATTCGCGCTGTAAAAATATAAATGACCGTTTTGATCCGGGGTGTTTTTTCCGTAGTACACCTAGCAGGCCTCAAAGTTGAGAGAAATTTACTCGCATATGCGAGTAAATATTCCCAAAGGCGAGTTAAAATTAACAATGTATCGCCAAACGGCGAGTAAAAAATTCCCTAATATTTCCGGATTTATTTTATGTGTTCGGTTCTTTTAATAGTTACACATATCTAATCTGTGTAAGAAAAGCGCTTAAAAGCATAATCACTGCCTGCTGTAAAGCGTCTTGATGACCCTACCTCATGTATCAGTAGCAATATGGCGGCAAAAAGGCCGGGGCAAATCCCCCTGACTTGTTTTGGCTTTAAAAAGTCAAAACAACAGAGAACAATGGCAGTTTTGACTCTGGATTCATGTGAAAAAGGACTGAAGCAATACACTCAACAGGAAGCAAACGCTTCGACATGGCTGAACGAATGTTGTGGCCAAGACATGACGAAGGTACGATGTTTCTGAAAGATGTGTAAACAGGTTATTAATTGATCAATGGCCGGCAAAACAGACTTTTGGTGCCAACTACTGATTGTTACGAAAAGAGACAGACGCTTGGTGGGACACAGAAAGACAGTAAAGACATTCATGATATTGTTATCGCTTCAAGTTCAAACGAAAAGTACAGTCGGACACAACTTTCAAACAACGCAAACAATGTGGTTGCAAAAAACATTGCAAGATATGCACATAAAGTTCGTGCAATGCATACATGTATAGAATCGCCAAGCACAACTAAATTCCAAGCCGCTGGTAGACATATGCAACGAAACGGACTCTTGGAAGCTTGTACATTACTGCCTGAGATATTAGGCCCAATTTAATTCATTTTAATAAAAATATAATAACCCTAATCGGCGCGATATGAATTAGTAACTGAATAAATTTGAGATAATTGATAATTACTATATCATTTATATATAAATTACTTATATTACCGTATATAAAAATTTAAACAGATTTGAAAAATGTTTAAAACAAAAAAGGAAGCTGAAGTACAGAGGCTGTTTAGTGGGACATTGCAGTTGTTGAATAAAAGAGTTTTGACCACACAAAATTATGTTTTTCATTCTATTTAATACTTGTACATCGTGTAATCTGCTTGCTCAATAGTGTAAGGTGTCTCAATAAAGCTCTTAACACATCAAATCAATATATGAATCTTATAAATTTCTCTTGACAACATTTGGCGAGTAAAATTTAGAGGTCACTCGCCAATTGGCTAGTCATTCCCAAGTGCTACTTTGAGGCCTGCCTAGCACATGTGACGAAAATGACGAACTTGACGGACCGAGTTTCCTGAAATAGCTGTTGTAAATATATAAATAATATGATTGAAAAAAAAAATCAAACATAGAAAGCGATAACACACAATCAGGTTATTTGATTTAAACATAATAATACTGGTAAGAATTAAAGATGCTCCACCACCGACAGAGCATAAATGATATTCGTCATTTGAACAATAATTGGTGTTTAATCATGTATATAATAGTCTAATTAACACAAAAAATAATATAAAATAATTTATTTTGCCTTTGATACATGCGCAATCAGTACTTCATTCCATATAGGATATAGTGACACTGAATTTTTTCGGGATGCAATTAATTATTTTTCATATTTTTAACTTGAAGTAAAATTAGAAGCTCAAACTTTTCAATGGTGGTAATGGTGTAAAGTAAGTAACTTTTGTAACTGAAGAAAAATACTAAATCGTCTGCTCCTGTTTTTCATAGTGAAAAAATAACATTTGTCAGCGGTGGAGCATCTTTAATAAAAAAAAAGTCAAGAAGAAAGTATCTGCTAAAACATAAATTCAGTTTCATAATTATGGTAAGGTATATCTAAAATGTTAATTTTTTAACTCTTAATTTGAACTTTATACTGAAATCAAAGTACTGAAAGTACTGAAGGAGGCGTAGCTCAGATTCTAGACAGGGTAATGATATATTGAAATATTAAAGATTGATCATAATAGAGGTAAAAGTACATGTTCAGATTAATTTCAATCAATATGGATTGAAATAACAGATTGAAAATTCTGTGCTTTCGCAGAATGACTGTTGTTTATTATAGGATAATGTGGATCAAATATTTGCAAATTGGTTAAATCATGGAAATGTTTAATCTTATAAGGTTGTTAAAAATAAATGCTATAAAGATCTTCAAAATATTGTATGGGAATAAATATGAACAATGCATAATGATACATAGAATAAAAATGATGCGAGACTAATGTATATTCCTTTTGAAAGTTTGTGTTGGTTTTTACATGTTTTAAATTTCAATCATGGTTTAAACATTCTACCATCTGGGCAAAGTGTATGAAAGTGGTAGTTATGCTCCTGTTGAGCTCAGCATATACTGGCAGTTGAACGACTGTCTGACCCATTGTCAGTTTAATGTGACCAGGTGTGTTGGGATGCTTGGGTGTCTTCAGCGGCATGTTCCCGTGATATCATTATACATGTAGCACAATGAAAGGGCAAGAGTTCCACTATACAAGAAGACTCAACAATTACATCACAGTCTGTGCATGCTACACACAACGTACATTGGAGGCTTTCCATGCCATTAATGAACCCAACAATCAAATATTGCCAAATCCAATGTAAATCTGTCAATGTTAAAGGATTTGTGCAGTCAAAAATGATAATTTCAGTTTATGCTGGAAATGGCTTTATTAGCACATGTAGAAACCTCTCCGTGCCGCACGCGACCAAAATAACCTGTAAGCCGTCGATATCGAGGTCCAAAATTATGACCGTCCGATTATGCATATTTTCTAGCTCTAAACCATGTGACGTCATAATAGTCTGTGGCTTATAGTTGTACTTATAATCGTACAATAACTTTGGCTCGAATGTAAATAACTAAAAGAGTGAAATCCGATGTTTCAAATACTCTAATTTATGCTCTAATAGCATGTATCTTCATGTAATTATGAAAGAAAATCCAACACAGAAATAAAAGTTTCGGATTTTTTGTTGAGGAGTTCAGCAACGAATAAGCTTTAATTAGATAACATTTTCCTGTAGACTGTATCTTTGATACACTGTGAATTACAAAGTTTGTGACTGTACAATGAAATTTTACGCAACAATTAAAGAAATCCTTGTTTAAAGTATTGACGTATGTATACATACCGATGATTGATCATTACAAACATTGTGTTGTGTGTTGCTAACCGAATAAATTGAGATACATTTATTATAATGCCGTAAAACGTTTCAACATATGGTAGAAAGAATTTATTTTTGATATTATAAAAAATCTAAATATTGAGATATTAAGCAAAACAAACTATTTTTTTCAGACCGTGCGGTCGATTTCAATTTTTTTAATCGATATATAAATAGATACTTCGATATAGATATATAATTAGCCATGCCTTTGGTTTGATGGTTATGTAATACCTGGACCAGGATTTCGTTTACCTGTACACAACGCCATTCATCGAATTCATCTGTAATTACCTGGCCGCGGGCAATTTGCTATTCGGTGGACTATATCGAGTATTTGCTATTGTCTTACTGTCAATCAGGTTAGGACATCCGTTAATTGGATTGTGATTTGAATTATGGAAACCCCGTACATCTATGCTCTAGGTTTTTTTTGTCACCTCCAATTTTAAAAAGAAGATGTAAAAGCAAATGGAAATACAATATCCCTGATCATACCTAGGAATATATATTACATATATATATATGTCGTACACAGGTAAAACAATAATGGAAGTTGACTTATTCAGAAACAAAATCGGTTATAAGAACTATTTCAACTAAAGATTTAACCTTAAAAATTATTCCAGTCTAGTACTGTAATTACGGAATCGTGGCATATAGCAATCTCCCGTAATTTCTAATGAATTAGTAAAAACTCTAAGCATGTATTTTAACCGTTTCGAATCTACATGTATAGTCATACAAGAAGGGTTACAGCATTACCACACTAAATATACTTATTTAAATATCACTAAGTATATTTTTGAAAAGGTACAAACTATTATATCTATTCATAATGCTTGTATACAAGTAATTTCATTTTTCATTTGAAAACTATATGTGGTTACTTTTCATATTTCATACTATTAAATCTCGGTATGATATACAAAAGGATCGACAATCACTATACTATTTTAAGGATTTAGTATAATTTTGAAATAATGAATTTAAATCTACACTTATACTGTAATTTAGAAACATATATAAGAAATATCATTGATGTATTTCTGCTTTTTAATAAACATTATGGATAAAGTTTGAAAGGCAACAATATAGATATACATATTATTTTCGGTATAAGTTCGGTACTGTTACTTCAATATATCACATAACTGATAAATATAACCGTCCACATTTTATTTTTACTCAAAAACTGCCGTGTTTGCATAGTTATGACAGAAGTTTGAAATAAAAACACGGATTCTAGATATATTCATGCTAAATTTTGGGTTTTATTCGTAAAAAGATAGTGTTATATCATACTGGGTTTTTTTTATTACAAAGAAATTTACATAATATGTTATCTAAATCTTAGTCCAGACTGATCCGAACTTCAACTGATGTATTATAAAAAAAAATTGGCTGCACAAATCCTTTAACAACAGTGTAAGGTGAAGTCCATGACAATTTTCTCTCAAGGGATATTCCATTAAAACAAGAGGCCCAGAGGGCCTGTATCGCTCACCTGGTTTGTAATGTCAAGTCATGTTCTGAATACAGGTTCATTGTTTCTTTTCTGAAGGAATTTGAATATTTACCTCTTATTTCCCTATTGGGCCCTGCCCCTCCTGCCCCTGGAGGGGGGGGTGGGGTGGGGTCAGAGCCAAAATTTATACAAGTTCTGTTCCCCTTCCCCCAAGGATATTTGTGGCCAAATTTGGTTACAATCCATGCAGAACTCTAGGACAAGTAGCGATTTATAGGATTTACCTCTATTTCCCCTATTGGGCCCCGCCACTCCTGCCCCAAGGGTCAGAGCCAAAATTTATACAAGTTCTTTCCCCCTTCCCCCAAGGATGTTTGTGGCCAAATTTGGTTACAATCCATGCAGAACTCTATGACTAGTAGCGATTTAAAGGAAATGTTGACGGACGGACGGACGACTGACGACGGACGACGGACGCCGCGCCATGACATAAGCTCACCGGCCCTTCGGGCCAGGTGAGCTAAAAATCTAACCCAACTCAGGATATTAGGTATAAACATTGATACCCCTGATTTCAATTTCAGAAGTTAAAACTGGATTGGAATATAACATTTTGTTGCAATGAAAGTACTAGTTAATATCTTAACGGAATATCCCTATAGAATATACAACATCTGCAAATAAACAAGATATTGTCTTCACAGTTTTACAGATCAAGTGACTCTTTTAGACAGATAAAACTTTTAACTTATCATATAGGCCTAACATTCAAGCATACCATGTATCTACATCAACTATCGAGTGAACACATCTGCAGATAACCCTTTACTACATGCAAACTAGTAGACTGCATCATCATGCTTCAATGAGGAAAGTAGATATCTATACAATGTTCAACACGAACACTGTTGCAACATCTGTCAAGTGTATGCACCATCTCAATGGCACTTTGTGAAGTTTTCAGTCTGGATTGATAATACTTTTATAAAGTTGGATTTATTTACTTTTATGTTTTATTTTTGAGAAATGTTTTGTTAATAATGTTGCTTCAGAATGAATCAAACTACACAATGATGCTATCATTTCCAAATATTATTCGACATGAGAACGTTTACATGTCAGAAAATGGGCGATTTTCTCTGTCGAAAATACTCAAAATATTGCCAATTTTTTTATAAATTAAAAAAACAATATGCACAAATTACATGAATATCATAAACAAACTAATAAATATCTGTATCGTGGCTCCATCAATATACTTGTTCTGTAAAACAGTTATTTCTGCTTTGTCCATGCCGATTCACCGTCCGTTCACCACTTCTTTCACTTTCTATCGTTCCGAGTAGTGTGTTTATTGTAGGATGTTAGTACATTATTTGCCATTGAAAAATGCAGGAAAATAATCTCATCAACTTTAAATGAAGTATATTAAAGGTTTATTGAAGTTTTGACAACAACTTTTTAACAAAATAATCAACACTCACGGCTGTTAACTGGCCAGCCATTCCAGGACCAACACGGCGTCAGGTAATGTCGATAGTATGTGACCTCGCCGTTCTTCATGACCGTCAGATTTTCGTTTGGTCAAATTGAATAAAACATCGTCTAAATCATTGTCAGATTATATCCTTTTAGGCCTGTGATATTTAAATATTATGACATCGTACTTATAATTACAAATATATGCCGTAATATCAACAGCTGAAGCCATGATGGCGTCCCCGCTAACATGAGTGAAGCAGTGAACACGTGTGATTTTCTCCGGTTAATTTATTCCGAGTTTTATATTGTAACACTCTGCATTGTCTGCAGAGTTTGTAACAGTTGTCTCCCTTTGTACGGACTGTTCTTGTTGACATGTTCGTCTGTTTGGGTGAATTCTAGTTCATTTTTATAAAATAATGGTGGATAGGCCTAGCAATATTCGATTAAATACCCGTAATTGAAAAGGCATTTATTGCCAGTTGAATTATTCTTACTTACAAACAAGTTTATATGCAATTACTTTTGTAAGTTAGTCTGCCATAGGTTAGTAAGGCTAACAGATGCAGCGTACTCACTAGTATAAGTACCGATATTGAGACACACTTTAGGTGAGAATAATTAATACCTTACTGTAACATTGAAAATAAGTCTGAAGTAATTAAGTGGGAAATTATAATGTGACTGAAACATGCGATAAACGGAGAACCCCTGACTGCTGTATAATACACAACGTAGTTGCAATACACAGTGTAAAGTTATCTCCCGTAGTTCCGGAAACTGTCGATAGGATTACCAAGGTATAGTGTTCCGGTGGTTATTGAAAACCAGGAGTGATTCCATAATGGCAGGCGTGTATTACACACGCCTCCATAAACAAGAGATCCCAGAGGGATCTTGGCGCCCACCAAAGAATGATCTATATCTGACAAAGGAAAGATGGATCTTTTCTCTACTTTTTAAACTTATTCAAACATACTACGTACATATAAAATTTGAGACAGATCGCTTCAGTACCTTTTGAGAAATAGCGGTAACAAACTTCAACTATCAACATCCAAGATGACTTCTTGGCGGCCATCTTGTTGATCAATCGGTCCCAAATCACTTTATGCACAACTAGGGCCCTAGGAGAACCTACATGTGAAATTTGAGAAAGATCCATTCAATACTTTCTGAGAAATAGTGATAACAAACTTTGAATATAAAAATCCAAGATGGCTGCCTGGCAGTAATTTTGTTGACCGATCAGTCCCAAATCACGATATGCACAACTAGGGCCCTAGGGGAAGCTACATATGAAATTTGAGACAGATCCCTTCAGTACTATCTGAGAAATAGCCATAACAAACTTTAACTATCGAAATCCAAGATGGCGGCCTGGCGGCCATCTTGTTCACCAATTGGTCCAAAAATGCAATATGCACAACAAGGGCCCTAGGGGAACCTACATATTAAATTTGAGAAAGATCCCTTCAGCACTTTTTGAGAAATGGGGATATCAAACCTTAACTATCAAAATCCAAGATGGCCGCATGGCGGCCATCTTGTTTTTCCTATCAGCCTCAAAAATTTGGTACGCACAACTAGGGACAAGGGTAACCTCCATGTGAAGTGTTGAACAAAAATCCTTCTAGTTAGTTCTCCAAGACAATATCGAAACAAACTCAACTGCCAAAATCCAAAGCATGGCTGTCCCTGGCGGCCATCTTGTTTTTACCGATCAGCCTCAAAATCTGTATGGCACAACTTAGGGACCAATGGGTAACTCCATGTGAAGTTTGAACAAAATCCTTCAATAGTTCTCAAGAAATATCGATAACAACTTCAACTGCCAAAATCAAAGATGGCTGACCTGCGCCACCTTGTTGTTTCCGATTCAGCCAAAATCTGTGCAGCCAAACTACGACCAAAGGTAACCTCCATGTGAAAGTTTGAAAAAAATCCCTTCAGTAGTTCTCAAGAAATATCGATAACAAACTTCAACTGCCAAAATCAAAGATGGCTGCCTGGCGGCCATCTTGTTTTTCCGATCAGCCTCAAAATCTGTATGGCACAAATATGGACCAAGGGGACCCTCCATGTGAAGTTTGAACAAAATCCCTGCAGCAGTTTTTACGAAATAGTGATAACAAGCATTGTTTATGGACGGACGACGGACGACGGAGGGCGGACGACGGACCAAGGACGCAGGGCGATTTGAATAGCCCACCATCTGATGATGGTGGGTTAAATCAGATGGTGGGCTAAAAAGTGTGGAAGTACTTAAAATCATTGATCGCCAAGCTGTCAACGCATGCATATTATAAGTTACCGGTACATGTGTATTTGCACATGTGTACGTTACTATTTTAATCTCTCGCTAAAATTGCGCCAAAATTAGAAGCGGTTCAACCAATCACAGCCAAAAGTAGAAGCAGTCCTCAACCGATCATATGTCGACATGTCAAAGCCACGAACCAATCTAAAAGTACGCGAAAGGGTAGTGAAAATGTACAATGATGGGGTGTCATACAGAAATATAGGCCTATCTAAAGCGGTCGGCGTTTGTAAATCTACCTGTCGAAACATCTCAAAGTTGTACGAGGAACAGCATGGTTCTCTGCTTCCACGTGTTCGGCCTATCAAGACACCAACAAAGGTCAGTGAAGAAGTTGTTAAATTCGTTAAATATCAGAAGAAAAGGAAACCAAGCATTTATGGTTGTGAAATTCGAGAGAAACTTATTGAGGCAAACGTGTGTACTTGTATGTAAATGTAAAATTTTCTCTTCTATTTTTAGATCAACTCGGCCAATCACAATGCGTGTTACATTGACACTTCACCTGTAACGTGTAGCGATGTAACCTACTACAGTGAGTCGATACATTAGTACTTTAAAACAATCGTGCAATCTTATGATAGAACGGCAGTAACATCATGTTACAGTGGAACTTCCCAAAACTGAACCTTCTCAAAACCGATCACCTCTAGAAACCGAACATGGATGTCATGTACGGAATGAATTCCTCTTTATTAATAGTATATAAAACTTCCCAAAACCTATCCCTCCCGATTCCGAATACCGGACCGGTTTTGAGATCGGAATAGTAAAATGTAACTAAAATACACTTCTGAAAACCGGCCTTACCTGAGCGACACCGATAGATTGCATTGAGGTCTGATCAACCGACCGTGAAATACACACGTATCTGTACCATAGATGTCGCATGCCATGTCCTGGGGCATGTATACAGATGTGAAGGCTATAGGTACACGGTAATTATACCCGAGATGGTGGTGTAATTATTTAATCATGTCTATTGTTTAGATATTTAACGAAGGTCTACCACGTGCACGCTGTTTGTTTACTGTAGGAAAACAAGCAGAGCTAGTAATAAAGAGAAAGTTTCATATTCAAATCACACAGATTTTTTATTTACATATGTAGTTGTCTGATAACGTAAACTATCTGTATGAAGAAGCCGAAGCCATGTATAGTTTTAGAAAATGACCGGCATCGACTGATCATCATGTAATTAAACCATATGATTTGATTCTTGGCGTAACCGGAAGCGATCGTAGTGTAGGTTAGTGCAGACGAGAACATCCCCAACAACATTCACGCAACTAACTAACTAAACTGAACTACGTATATAAGTGGAAACAAAGTCAAGATTGTTGTAATCCATTCCTTTTTAAACGTATGATTCTCTCTTTTGTGATAACATTTACATTAACAATCAATATCGGTCGGTTTTAACGAACACTAGCCATACATGCGGTACACTAGTGTAAAAAATGACTTCCGATCGATTAAATCCGGATCGTAATGATCGGTATTCGGTTCATTTCTCCAAACCGAACTCTCTCTAAACCGGCCGAAATTATGTGCACCGAGCATGATCGGTTTCGGGAGGTCCCACTGTATTAAATATTGACAGAATAAACTAAATGAAAAATTTTTCAATCATTTTTTTAAAATCCTTGCACTTATTATTAACCCCATAACCAATGAATTGATAAGTAAATTCATGTTTAGGACACAACGATTCAAAATGACTCTAAAACTTGTGGCAAAATAACTGACCTTTGAATCGGCCGGGCTGACCTTTGCTACCTCCTGGTAAGTGTGAAGAAAATGTGTTGATTCTATACCCGCCCCGGGAGTAGGCTGTGGTTCTCCCCTGTAAAACACCAGCCTATAGCATTAGTTGTCTGTTGGAGAAAATTTTTATGTCACATATAAATTGACAAACAGTGAACCCGAGTCATTGAGACTGCACTGAAGTCCTTACAGTCATGTGAATCAGAGAACTACCTAACATTTCCTAGTCTGTGATTTTATTGTCATGTGAATCAGAGAACTACCTAACATTTCCTAGTCTGTGATTTTATTGTCATGTGAATCAGAGAACTACCTAACATTTCCTAGTCTGTGATTTTATTGTCATGTGAATCAGAGAACTACCTAACATTTCCTAGTCTGTGATTTTATTGTCATGTGAATCAGAGAACTACCTAACATTTCCTAGTCTGTGATTTTATTGTCATGTGAATCAGAGAACTACCTAACATTTCCTAGTCTGTGATTTTATTGTCATGTGAATCAGAGAACTACCTAACATTTCCTAGTCTGTGATTTTATTGTCATGTGAATCAGAGAACTACCTAACATTTCCTAGTCTGTGATTTTATTGTCATGTGAATCAGAGAACTACCTAACATTTCCTAGTCTGTGATTTTATTGTCATGTGAATCAGAGAACTACCTAACATTTCCTAGTCTGTGATTTTATTGTCATGTGAATCAGAGAACTACCTAACATTTCCTAGTCTGTGATTTTATTGTCCAGTGAATCAGAGAACTACCTAACATTTCCTAGTCTGTGATTTTATTGTCCAGTGAATCAGAGAACTACCTAACATTTCCTAGTCTGTGATTTTATTGTCATGTGAATCAGAGAACTACCTAACATTTCCTAGTCTGTGATTTTATTGTCCAGTGAATCAGAGAACTACCTAACATTTCCTAGTCTGTGATTTTATTGTCCAGTGAATCAGAGAACTACCTAACATTTCCTAGTCTGTGATTTTATTGTCCAGTGAATCAGAGAACTACCTAACATTTCCTAGTCTGTGATTTTATTGTCCAGTGAATCAGAGAACTACCTAACATTTCCTAGTCTGTGATTTTATTGTCCAGTGAATCAGAGAACTACCTAACATTTCCTAGTCTGTGATTTTATTGTCCAGTGAATCAGAGAACTACCTAACATTTCCTAGTCTGTGATTTTATTGTCCAGTGAATCAGAGAACTACCTAACATTTCCTAGTCTGTGATTTTATTGTCCAGTGAATCAGAGAACTACCTAACATTTCCTAGTCTGTGATTTTATTGTCCAGTGAATCAGAGAACTACCTAACATTTCCTAGTCTGTGATTTTATTGTCCAGTGAATCAGAGAACTACCTAACATTTCCTAGTCTGTGATTTTATTGTCCAGTGAATCAGAGAACTACCTAACATTTCCTAGTCTGTGATTTTATTGTCCAGTGAATCAGAGAACTACCTAACATTTCCTAGTCTGTGATTTTATTGTCCAGTGAATCAGAGAACTACCTAACATTTCCTAGTCTGTGATTTTATTGTCCAGTGAATCAGAGAACTACCTAACATTTCCTAGTCTGTGATTTTATTGTCCAGTGAATCAGAGAACTACCTAACATTTCCTAGTCTGTGATTTTATTGTCCAGTGAATCAGAGAACTACCTAACATTTCCTAGTCTGTGATTTTATTGTCCAGTGAATCAGAGAACTACCTAACATTTCCTAGTCTGTGATTTTATTGTCCAGTGAATCAGAGAACTACCTAACATTTCCTAGTCTGTGATTTTATTGTCCAGTGAATCAGAGAACTACCTAACATTTCCTAGTCTGTGATTTTATTGTCCAGTGAATCAGAGAACTACCTAACATTTCCTAGTCTGTGATTTTATTGTCCAGTGAATCAGAGAACTACCTAACATTTCCTAGTCTGTGATTTTATTGTCCAGTGAATCAGAGAACTACCTAACATTTCCTAGTCTGTGATTTTATTGTCCAGTGAATCAGAGAACTACCTAACATTTCCTAGTCTGTGATTTTATTGTCCAGTGAATCAGAGAACTACCTAACATTTCCTAGTCTGTGATTTTATTGTCCAGTGAATCAGAGAACTACCTAACATTTCCTAGTCTGTGATTTTATTGTCCAGTGAATCAGAGAACTACCTAACATTTCCTAGTCTGTGATTTTATTGTCCAGTGAATCAGAGAACTACCTAACATTTCCTAGTCTGTGATTTTATTGTCCAGTGAATCAGAGAACTACCTAACATTTCCTAGTCTGTGATTTTATTGTCCAGTGAATCAGAGAACTACCTAACATTTCCTAGTCTGTGATTTTATTGTCCAGTGAATCAGAGAACTACCTAACATTTCCTAGTCTGTGATTTTATTGTCCAGTGAATCAGAGAACTACCTAACATTTCCTAGTCTGTGATTTTATTGTCCAGTGAATCAGAGAACTACCTAACATTTCCTAGTCTGTGATTTTATTGTCCAGTGAATCAGAGAACTACCTAACATTTCCTAGTCTGTGATTTTATTGTCCAGTGAATCAGAGAACTACCTAACATTTCCTAGTCTGTGATTTTATTGTCCAGTGAATCAGAGAACTACCTAACATTTCCTAGTCTGTGATTTTATTGTCCAGTGAATCAGAGAACTACCTAACATTTCCTAGTCTGTGATTTTATTGTCCAGTGAATCAGAGAACTACCTAACATTTCCTAGTCTGTGATTTTATTGTCCAGTGAATCAGAGAACTACCTAACATTTCCTAGTCTGTGATTTTATTGTCCAGTGAATCAGAGAACTACCTAACATTTCCTAGTCTGTGATTTTATTGTCCAGTGAATCAGAGAACTACCTAACATTTCCTAGTCTGTGATTTTATTGTCCAGTGAATCAGAGAACTACCTAACATTTCCTAGTCTGTGATTTTATTGTCCAGTGAATCAGAGAACTACCTAACATTTCCTAGTCTGTGATTTTATTGTCCAGTGAATCAGAGAACTACCTAACATTTCCTAGTCTGTGATTTTATTGTCCAGTGAATCAGAGAACTACCTAACATTTCCTAGTCTGTGATTTTATTGTCCAGTGAATCAGAGAACTACCTAACATTTCCTAGTCTGTGATTTTATTGTCCAGTGAATCAGAGAACTACCTAACATTTCCTAGTCTGTGATTTTATTGTCCAGTGAATCAGAGAACTACCTAACATTTCCTAGTCTGTGATTTTATTGTCCAGTGAATCAGAGAACTACCTAACATTTCCTAGTCTGTGATTTTATTGTCCAGTGAATCAGAGAACTACCTAACATTTCCTAGTCTGTGATTTTATTGTCCAGTGAATCAGAGAACTACCTAACATTTCCTAGTCTGTGATTTTATTGTCCAGTGAATCAGAGAACTACCTAACATTTCCTAGTCTGTGATTTTATTGTCCAGTGAATCAGAGAACTACCTAACATTTCCTAGTCTGTGATTTTATTGTCCAGTGAATCAGAGAACTACCTAACATTTCCTAGTCTGT
>SAYR01029837.1:27821-42280 GCA_004382745.1 Argopecten irradians irradians
GCTGTGACCCCCCCCCCCCCCACCAACCCACCCACCCGCCCCCCCCCCCGGACAGGGATGGGCGGGGCACAATACGGTAGGGAAAAATAGAGCTTAAATCCTTTAAAAAGCTACTAGTCATAGAGTTCTGCATGGATTGTAACCAAAATTGACCAGAAAACATTGTCTAAAGGATGGGGAACAGAATTTGTACAAATCTTGGCTTTGATCACCTGATCAGAAAGAAGATAGCGGCCCCACTAGGGGGAAAAAGAGTAAATCCTTCAGAAAAGAACCAATAACTTAACTTTTCTTGCCATTACAAACCAGGTGAGTGATACAGGCCTTCTGGGCCTCTTGTAGAATGTCTTCTCTACATTTCTTTTGTTAAAAGATTTTTGTCCATGACATGGGTTTCTGCAATTACAAAATCATAATTTAATACACAATTGTTGTATTAATCTAGGAACAAATTGCATGAAGCATTTCGTTAATTATGGTATAAATTAATACTTTTCAGTTGATGATGTCTGAATGGTTAGTGGAGGTTCGCGGATGATTTTACAGAGTCGTGGGTGTACAGTGATCTGTCCCTGGGGGAAGAGGTGCCTCGTTGTGGCATTCCAGGTATGTATAATAAAACATTATCTTTTTTACTGCATGTGAATGAGGATAGGAACTAGGTGTAAGTCTTCTTCAGTCTGTCAGGGATGTTGGCAATAAACTTGAGAACTGTATACAGGTAATTTTATAGATTTTTGGTTAAAACTTCATAAAATAGTTAAATATGAAGAAACACAGCTTGTGATTGAACTTGGGGTTTGATAGAATTTTTAGCAGTTGAGGACAAATTGATGAATTTTATTGAATCTTAATGAAGCTGTGCTTTAACCCAAGCTTATTTTCTCAAAAAAATATGCATTCTAAACCCCCCAAAAAGAGCTAAACAACATATCTTGAAAGTAATCTATTCTTACTAGAATAGTGAAAATAGGTTTTCAGCAATATTTCTTGACCACAACAACTTACTGTAAAGGTTTCAAATATAATAGAGAATAATAAAACATTAAATGCTGAGAGTAAAACAGTATAGTCTAGGGGAAAAATGAATATTTAAAATTCACCAATTTTGTTGATAGCAAACCAATAATCATAAAACATGTTAGGTATTAGTTCTCTGATTCACTGGACAATAAAAATCAACAGGCTAGGAAATGTTAGGTAGTTCTCTGATTCACATGACAATAAAAAGACAGACTAGGAAAATGTTAGGGTAGTTTCTCTGATTCACACGACAATAAAATCACAGACTAGGAAATGTTAGGTAGTTCTCTGATTCACACGACAATAAAATCACAGACTAGGAAATGTTAGGTAGTTCTCTGATTCACTGGACAATAAAATCACAGACTAGGAAATGTTACATAATTCTCTGATTCACATGACAATAAAATCACAGACTAGGAAATGTTAGGTAGTTCTCTGATTCAACTGACAATGAAATCACAGACTAGGAAATGTTAGGTAGTTCTCTGATTCACTGGACAATGAAATCACAGACTAGGAAATGTTAGGTAGTTCTCTGATTCACTGGACAATAAAATCACAGACTAGGAAATGTTAGGTAGTTCTCTGATTCAATGACAATTAAAATCACAACTAGAAAATGTTAGGTAGTTCTCTGATTCATCTGAACAATAAAATCACAGACTAGGAAATGTTAGGTAGTTCTCTGATTCACTGGACAATAAAATCACCAGACTAGAAATGTTAGGTAGTTCTCTGATTCACTGGACAATAAAACACAGACTAGGAAATGTTACATAATTCTCTGATTCACACGACAATAAAATCACAGACTAGGAAATGTTACATAATTCTCTGATTCACACGACAATAAAATCACAGACTAGGAAATGTTAGGTAGTTCTCTGATTCACTGGACAATAAAATCACAGACTAGGAAATGTTAGGTAGTTCTCTGATTCACTGGACAATAAAATCACAGACTAGGAAATGTAAGGTAGTTCTATGATTCACTGGACAATAAAATCACAGACTAGGAAATGTTTACATAATTCTCTGATTCACACGGACAAATAAAATCATCAGACTAGGAAATGTTTACATAATTCTCTGATTCACTGGAAATAAAATCACAGACTAGGAAATGTTAGGTTAGTTCTCTGATTCACTGGACAAATAAAATCACAGACTAGGAAATGTTAGGTTAGTTCTCTGATTTCACTGGACAATAAAATCACAGTACAAGGAAATGTTAGGTAGTTCTCTGATTCACACCGACAATAAAAATCACAGACTAGGAAATGTAAGGTATTCTCTGATTCACTGAACAATAAAATCACAGACTAGGAAATGTTAGGTAGTTCTCTGATTCCACTGGACAATTAAAATCACAGACTAGAAAATGTTAGGTAGTTTCTCTGATTCACTACAATAAAATCACAGACAAGAAATGTTAGGTAGTTCTCTGATTCACTGGACAATAAAATCACAGACTAGGAAAATGTAAGGTAGTTCTCTGATTCACCTGGACATAAAATCACAGACTAGGAAATGTTAGGTAGTTCTCTGATTCACTGGACAATAAAATCACAGACTAGGAAATGTTACGGTAGTTCTCTGAATTCAACGACAAAAAAAATCACAGACTAGGAAATGTTAGGTAGGTTCTCTGATTCACTGGACAATTAAAATCAACAGACTAGGAAAATGTTAGCTTAGTCTCCTGATTCACATGACAATAAAATCACAGACTAGGAAATGTTAGGTAGTTCTCTGATTCACTGAACAATTAAAATCACAGACTTAGGAAATGTTAGGTAGTTCTCTGATATCACTGAACAATAAAATCACAGACTAGAAATGTTAGGTAGTTCTCTGATTCACATGACAATAAAATCACAGACTAGGAAATGTTAGGTAAGTTCTTCTGATTCACATGACAATAAAATCACAGACTAGGAAATGTTAGGTAATTCTCTGATTCACACCGACAATAAAATCACAGACTAGAAAATGTTAGGTAGTCTTCTGATTCACATGACAATAAAATCACAGACTAGGAAATGTTAGGTAATTCTCTGATTCACTGGGACAATAAAATCAGCAGACTAGGAAATGTTTAGGTAGTCTCTGATTCACTGACAATAAAATCACAGACTAGGAAATGTTACAATAATTCTCTGATTCACTGGACAATAAAATAACAAACTAGGAAATGTTAGGTAGTTCTCTGATTCACTGACAATAAAATAACAGACTAGAAATGTTACTAATTCTCTGATTCACATGACAATTAAAATCACAGACTAGGAAATGTAAGTAGTTCTCTGATTCACATGACAATAAAATCACAGACTAGGGAAATGTTAGGTAGTTCTCTGATTCACACCGACAATAAAATCACAGACTAGGAAATGTTAGGTAGTTCTCTGATTCACTGAACAATAAAATCACAGACTAGGAAATGTTACATAATTCTCTGATTCACACGACAATAAAATCACAGACTAGGAAATGTTAGGTAGTTCTCTGATTCACTGGACAATAAAAATAACAGACTAGGAAATGTTACATAATTCTCTGATTCACATGACAATTAAAATCACATATGGAAAGTAAGGTAGTTCTCTGATTCACATGACAATAAAATCACAGACTAGGAAATGTTAGGTAGTTCTCTGATTTCACACGACAATAAAATCAACAGACTAGGAAATGTTAGGTAATTCTCTGATTCACATTGACAAATAAAATCACAGACTAGAAATGTTAGGTAGTTCTCTGATTCACTGACAATAAAATCACAGACTAGGAAATGTTAGGTAGTTCTCTGATTCACTGGACAATAAAATCACAGACTAGGAAATGTTAACATTAATTCTCTGATTCACACGACAATGAAATCACAGACTAGAAATGTTTTAGGTATTCTCTGATTTCACTGGACAAGTAAAATAACAGACAGGAAATGCTTAGGTAGTTCTCTGATTCACACGACAATAAAATCACAGACTAGGAAATGTATGCGTAGTTCTCTGATTCACTGGACAATTAAATCACAGACTAGGGAAAATTGTTAGGTAGTTTCTCGATTCACATGACAATAAAATCACCAGATAGGAAATGTTACATAATTTCTGATTCACAACGACAACTTAAAATCCAGTGAATCAGAGAACTACCTAACATTTCCTAGTCTGTGATTTTATTGTCGTGTGAATCAGAGAACTACCTAACATTTCCTAGTCTGTGATTTTATTGTCCAGTGAATCAGAGAACTACCTAACATTTCCTAGTCTGTGATTTTATTGTCCAGTGAATCAGAGAACTACCTAACATTTCCTAGTCTGTGATTTTATTGTCCAGTGAATCAGAGAACTACCTAACATTTCCTAGTCTGTGATTTTATTGTCATGTGAATCAGAGAATTATGTAACATTTCCTAGTCTGTGATTTTATTGTCCAGTGAATCAGAAAACTACCTAACATTTCCTAGTCTGTGATTTTATTGTTGTGTGAATCAGAGAACTACCTAACATTTCCTAGTCTGTGATTTTATTGTCGTGTGAATCAGAGAACTACCTAACATTTCCTAGTCTGTCTTTTTATTGTCATGTGAATCAGAGAACTACCTAACATTTCCTAGCCTGTGATTTTATTGTCCAGTGAATCAGAGAACTATACCTAACATGTTTTATGATATTGGTTTGCTATCAACAAATTGGTTAATTTAAATATTCATTTTCCCCCTAGATATACTGTTTTACTCTCAGCATTTAATGTTTTATTATTCTCTATTATATTTAAACCTTTACAGTAAGTGTATTGGTCAAGAAATATTGCTGAAAACTATTGTCACTATTCTAGTAAGAATAGATTACTTTCAAGATATGTTGTCTAGCTCTTTTGGGGGTTTAGAATGCATATTATTTTGAGAAAATAAGCTTGGGTTAAAGCACAGCTTCATTAAGATTCAATAAAATTCATCAATTTGTCCTCAACTGCTAAAACAATCTATCAACCCCAAGTTCAATCACAAGCTGTGTTTCTTCATATTTAACTATTTTATGAAGTTTTACCAAAATCTATAAAATTACCTGTATACAGTTCTCAAGTTTATTGCCAACATCCTGACAGACTGAAGAGACTTACACTAGTCCTATCCTCATTCACATGCAGTAAAAAGATAATGTTTTATTATACATACCCTGGATGCCACAACGAGGCACCTCTTCCCCCAGGGACAGATCACTGTACACCACGACTCTGTAAAATCATCCGGAACCTCCACTAACCATTCAGACATCATCAACTGAAAAGTATTAATTTATACCATAATTAACGAAATGCTTCATGCAATTTGTTCCTTCAGATTAATACACAATTGTGTATTAAATTATGATTTTGTAATTGCAGAAACCATGTCATGGACAAAAATCTTTTAACAAAGAAATGTAGAGAAGACATTCTATCAAGAGGCCCAGAAGGCCTGTATCACTCACCTGGTTTGTAATGGCAAGAAATGATCTCAAAATAGGATTATTGGTTCTTTTCTGAAGGATTAACTCTTTTTCCCCTATGGGGCCCTACTCTTTCTGATCCAGGTGATCAAAGCCAAGATTTGTACAAATTCTGTTCCCCATCCTTAGACAATGTTTCTGGTCAAATTTTGTTACAATCCATGCAGAACTCTATGACTAGTAGCTTTTTAAAGGATTTAGCTCTATTTTCCCTACCTATTGTGCCCCGCCCATCCTGTCCCGGGGGGGATGGGGGTGGGGGGGGGGGTCACAGCCAAAATTTATACAAACTCTGTTCCTCCCAGACGATGTTTCTGGCCAAATGTAGTATAATCCATGCAAAACTCTATGACTAGAAGTGATTTAAAGGATTTAAGATGCGGGTGCCCTATAGTAATCAGGTTGTCCGTCTGTCCGTCGTGTCTGACGTGCTTAAGTGGAAAAGTAGTATTTTGACAACGAATTCTTCCGTGTTAGCTATATGTTGCTAATAAATAATTAATGTCAACATTAATTGGGAAACCGATGATGGTACATTATTATAATTCTTTGGAAAAAGTCTTCCAAGTATTCAACTTGAATCCTGATTCCAAGCTAACATTACATTAAGAGCATACAATTAACTCAAATACACCTTTTAAACAAGGTAAACCTCATAGTTTGCTGAAGAAACACATAACAAATGTGAAAGGAAGGGAATAAAGGTCTTGCTCAAATATTTCAATCATGTAAAAGTGCATTAAGCAGTCAAAACTTTGGTGAGTTGACTTCTTGTTTAATTCTGAACAACTCTGCTTCATTATAAATGTTGTAGCAAAATGTTCATGAGAAAATAATTTTTTTAAATTTGACCTTGACCTTTGATCTTGATGCGGGGCCCTAATAAAACAATGGATTTACCTCTATTTCCCCTATTGGGCCCCGCCCCTCATGCCCCAAGGGCCAGGTGAGGTAAAATTGTTTCGAAATATAATTTAAGAATTTTTAAAAATAAAATGAAAAAAGTTAAAAAAAAATATGTCACAGCAGGGGCAAGCAGTGCGTGATCTACATGTAACATAGGACATTGGTAATTAGAAACTGTTCCCCAATCTCTTACCACCTAAAGAATGTATTTGAAATACCCGTTGACCATTTCAGAAGAAAACTTGTGAGGTTTGCATTCTGTTATAAATGCTGCATTGATTATTAGACATCTATAATTTTGATAACCTAGATCCTATTTATGGGTTTTTATATTTGTTTAGATTCTGGTAAGTTTCATATTTGTTTTACTGTGAAAAATATCTTCACTCTAAGATCTTATTATAATGTTATACCTATAAAAAAAAAAAAATGTTATACCTGATTTTTAAAATATTTGCCGGGTTTTCTGAGCTTCGCCTCCTCGCCCTCTAACTGGACTTCCATACTGTCGTTGGAGGCCACAGACTCAGCATCTGCCTTTTCCCACGTGTCCTCGGCGAGACATCGCATGTGGCAAAGATAATCAAACCTCTGTCTAAATAAACCCAAAATCAAAAGATTTAAACAAAAGGTCCTAATATGGGCCTTAATTGTCATCCGACTATAGGTACAATACTCAACAGCAACTAAATACAGTACAGAACACCACATGGTTTTCCACTAGGATTTTAAAGCTTAAATTAAGAAAACTTTCCCTTTTGGGGCCCCGCCCCTCTGCCCCTAGGGATCGGACCTATCTCATTTATATACAAGAGATCCCAGAGGGATCTTGGCGCCCACCAAAGATTGATCTATGTCTGACAAATGAAAAAGGGATCTTTTCTCTGCTTTTCAAACTTTAAACTATCAAAATCCAAGATGGTGGTCGCAAAATGCAATAGGCAGAACTAGGGTCCTAGAGGAACCTACATATGATATTTGAGAACAATCCCTTCAATACTTTCTGAGAAATAGCGGTAACAAACTTTAACTATCAAAATCCAAGATGGCCACCGGTCGGCCATCTTGTTGACCGATCAGTCCCAAAATGCAATATGCACAACTGGGGTCCTAGGGGAACCTACATATGAAATTTGAGAAAGATCCCTTCAGTACTTTTAGAGAAATAGGGGTAACAAGAATTGTTAACGGACGGACGGACGGACGGAAGGACGGACGGACGGACGGAAGGACGGACGGACGACGGACCACGGACGAAAGGCGATTTGAATAGCCCACCATCTGATGATGGTGGGCTAAAAATATGATTGTCCTTCCCCAATTATGTTTCACACCAAATATGGATGTAATCCACTGAGGGGTTAAAGTGAATAGTCAAGCAAAGGAAGGTTTAAGTCGGTTAAAATGGTGTTAATATATCCAGTATAAATTCTGATGAAATAGAAAAATAAAATATCCTGTCAAAATCGCTCTGCACGCGAGGAAATTAATTTATAGTAAAGGAATCATAAAACGTCCTCACGGCTACCTTTATCCGTGTTGACATTCCCACACAGCCTCGCTTTCAGAATTAATTTTTAGAACAGTGGTAAATTTACATGGGGCTTTCCATAATTTCAATGGTCTAAACTGGACAAAGTAGGCACAATTTGATCGTCATTTTGATATGCAAGTACTTTTGGAAAGCCAATGAACGCATTTATACTGGTTTTCATTGCCCGTCTATGCACTTTAAGGAGGAGTAGGCTTTTGTATAAATAGTCCTACCCACGACGCACAACTTTCGGTCAGATGACCTAACAAGAGATCCCAGAGGGATCTTGGCACCCACCTAAGAATGATCTTTGTCTGACAAAGGAAAGAGGGATCTTTTCTCTGCTTTTCATGCTTTTCCTACATATTACTACACATGAAATTTGAGAAAGATCCGTTGACTACTTTCTGAGAGTAACAAACTTCAATTATCAAAATACAAGATGGCTGTCGGCCATCTTGTTCACCGATCAGTCCTAAAATGCAATATGCACAACTAGGGCCCTAAGGGAACCTGTACATGAAATTTGAGAAGAATTCTTTTGGTACTTTTTGAGAAATAGCAGTAACAAACTTTAAACTATCAAAATCCAAGATGGCAGCCTGTCGGCCATGTTGTTTACCGATTGGTCCCAAAATGCAATATGCACAACTAAACCCCTAGGGGAACTTACATGTGAAATTTGAGAAAGATCCCTTCAGTACATTCTGAGAAATAGCGGAAAAAAACTTCAATTGTCAAAATCCAAGATGGTGTCCTGTTGGCTACCTGTCGGCCATCTTGTTCACCGATCGGTCCTAAAATGCCATATGCACAACTAGACCCCTAGAAGAACCTGCACATACAATTTGAGACAGATCCCTTCAGTACATTCTTAGACATAGCGGAAAAAAACTTCAATTGTCAAAATCCAAGATGGCGTCCTGTTGGCAATCTTGTTCGCCGATCAGTACCAAAATGCAATTTGCATAACCAGGGACCTAGGGGAACCTGCACATGTAATTTGAGACAGATCCCTTCAGTACTTTCTAAGAAATATATAATCAAGAAATAAAGGATCCTCAACATCCAAGAAGTGTTCTTTTTCCTTTATTTTGGTCAGGATATTGATGTGGTCGACATGTTTCGACAGCTAGGCGGCCGTCATCAGGACGACTTTAACAAATTTTATCTACCCTGAAGTACATATACATTTGCGGTTCAAATTGGTTACAGTTGTTAAGTAAACATTGTGACGTTATGGATACATAGCATTGTGACATCATAATTACTTAGGACTATTGTGATGGACAATGTATTTATGACCATTGGCAGTTTTAATAGATAGTATCCATGGTTATAAATACAATGTCCATTTTGTAGACCGATTGGTCCCAAAATACAATATGCACAACTAGGGCCCTAGGGGAACCTACATATGAAATTTGAGAAACATCCCTTTAGAACTTTCTGAGAAATAGCGGTAACAAGAATTGTTAACAGACGGAAGGACGGACGAACGGATGGAAGGACGGAAGGACGGACCACGGACCACGGACAAAAAGCGATTTGAATAGCCCAACATCTGTTGATGGTGGGCTAAAAAGAGACTGTGCATGTTCAGCCAATTAATATTTTAAATTATAAAACCCCTTGGTTTATTGAATAATATTCAGTGATCTATTCATCGATCACAATATCTTACTTTTTCTGTGCTTTGAGAATTTTCAATCTCCTTGTGTTTTGGTTAAGGACATCTCCACGTGATTTGTACTGTGAAAATCTTGGGTGTTGTGCTGCAGTACTGTTTGGATCACTGCTCACTGAGAAGTCAGCAGCTAGCTGTGCTGTTAATTCATCCATATCGTCACAAGTTAAAATCTGAAAAAAAATAAATAAATGTTAAATTGATTTATTTGGTGTTTTCCAGTGTCACTATATAATTTATACAAGGTTTTCTATGATAATTACTTAACCAGGTCTCTCGGTCTCTTGGTTAATGTTAAGAAGCCGTTTAAAAGATTTAAACCTAATTGACTCCAGTGACCTTGAATGAAGGGCAAGGTCATTAAATTGAACAAATTTAAGGTTTAATACCCTGGTTGTTTAAACTAGTGATTTTTTGTATGCCTATATTTCACTTCTTAGGTGTACTTGAACATATAACTTAATTACTAACAAGAGATCCCAGAGGGATCTTGGTGCCCACCAAAGAATGATCCATGTCTGACAACAGAAAGAGGGATCTTTTCCCTGCTTTTCAAACTTTTACTACATACTGAGATATGTAGCAGTAACAAACTTCAATAATCAAAATCCAAGATGGCTACCTGTCGATCATCTTGCTGACCGATAAGTCCCAAAATGCACTAGACCCCTTCAGGAACCTGCACATGAAATTTGAGAAAGATCCCTTCAGTACTTTCTGAGAAATTGCTGTAACAAACTTTAACTATCAAAATCCAAGCTGGCCACCGTTTGGCCATCTTGTAATTGACTGATCTGTCCCAAAATGCAATATGCACAACTAGTGTCCTTGGGGAACTCACATATGAAATTTGAGAAAGATCCCTTCAGTACTTTCTGAGAAATTGCGGTAACAAACTTTAACTATCAAAATCCAAGATGGACACCGGTCGGCCATCTTGTTGACCGATCGGTCCCAAAATGCAATATGCAGAACTAGGGCCCTAGAGGAACCTACATATGAAATTTGAGAGAGATCCCTTCAATACTTTCTGAGAAATAGCGGTAACAAACTTTAACTATCAAAATCCAAGATGGCCACCAGTCAGCCATTTTGTTGTCCGATTGGTCCCAAAATTCGGTATGCACAACTAGAGCCCTAGGGGAACCTACATGTGAAATTTGAGAAAGATCCCTTCAGTGCTTTCTGAAAAATAGCTGTAACAAGAATTGTTAACGGACGGACGGATGGACGGATGACGGACCATGTACAAAAGGCGATTTGAATAGCCCACCATCTGATGATGGTGGGCTAAAAAGTATCTAAATATGCATCTGTTGTAACCTTAGATATCACTGTTGATGTGTAGATTGTTATGTGGGTTGTAAATTTTTGCCAAATATGCAAGAAATTGTACATTTCAGTTTAGTCTGATCCCGCCGAAATAGTCCGATCCTGCCTATAAAGGAAACAACTTATGTCTTGAAAGTCCCTTGCTGTCATGTGAGTGCTATAGACTGTTTCAACAAAATTCATTACCTGTATAACCTTATTCTATTCAATGTTAAAGGCATTATTTGGAACGCGCTATAGTGATCATGTGATAAGGTAAGGTAACATGTACATGAAATTTGAGACAGATCACTTCAGTACTTTCTGAGAAATAGTGGTAACAAGCTTCAACTATCAAAATCCAAGATGGCGGCTTGTCGGCTATCTTGTTCACTGATCAGTCCAAAAATGCGATACACACAACTAGACCCCTAGGGGAACCTGCACCTGCAATTCGACAAAGATCGCTTCAGTACTTTCTGCGAAATAGAGGTAACAAACTTCAATTGTCAAAATCCAAGATGGCGTCCTGTCGGCCATCTTGTTCACTGATCAGTACCAAAATGCAAAATGCATAACCACTAACCTAGGGGATCATGCACATGAAATTTGAGACAGCTCCCTTCAGTACTTTCTGAGAAATAGCGGTAACAAACTTCAATTGTCAAAATCCAAGATGGCGGCCTGTCGGCCATCTTGTTGATCGATCAGTCCCAAAATGCAATATGCACAACTAGGGCCCTAGGGGAACCTATATATGAATATTGAGAAAGATCTCTTCAGTACTTTCTGAGTAATAGCGGTAACAAGACTTGTTAACGGACGGAAGGACAGACAGACGGACGGACGGACGGACGGACAAACAGAGTGACGGAAGGACGGACCACGGACAAAAAGCGATTTGATTATCCCACCATCTGATAATGGTCAGCTAAAAACAGTTGTTTGTACAACATAGTTGAGATGCCGTCTACCAACATACTCCCGCGAAGTGTGTGGCTCCTCCCCCGTTAAATATCATTGGCTGTCAATATTATTTACAGGTGATTGACAAGGCGGCGTTCCTCATTGGTTCCTGAATCAAACCGACCGGTGACCCAGCTATTTGGAATTTCTTTTAGACATGTTTCTAGAATAAATGGCTGTTTCATGGTTCACCTGAAAATCTACGACTAGAATTTGTGTTGACTACAGATACGGCATATTACAATGTATATGTTACAACCAAGCAATGACGGCCGCAATGTCGGAAAAGCTAAACGCCGTTTTAAAATCTTTTACTGTAAAAGATGACTTCTGTACCGAAACAAAAATTTCTTCGTTCATGTTGTTTTCAAGTGAAGGATCACCCCATAAAAGGTAATTAAAATTGTTGTTAACGATATTGTATTTTGTGAATATACCAGAAAGAAATTGTTGTCCGATGTCAGAATATTTGATGCAATTGAACAAAAAATAATTTTTCAAGTTCTATTTCTTATGCCATCTTCATCCAATCGTATGTTGATATGAATATTCTTAAGTCATATTAAGGATGTATTCTTCTGAGGTTTCAGTCCCGTTGAAGTCTTGTTTCGACAAAGATCAAAGAAGTTATGAGATTTTCAAATACAATTTCTCAATATCTGTAGCAAGTTGCCAGTTGCAAATTTTGTCAAAAAATTACAGTTCTAACTTTAACAGTTTTTTTATACGGGGATTTTAAGAAATGGCCCATTTGGCGGTCATTTTGAAATTGTGTTTTTTTTTCGCTTTGAGTAGAGCCAAAGTTTTATCATTTTTTACTGAAATTGTTTTTACTTAAATCATCACTGCACCAGCATTTTTAGCTGTATCGAACTAATTTTTGCTGTAAATCTTTACTTGGTTCGTGTAATTAAAATATTTGGTTCGTGTAATTAAAATATTGAGCATTTATGTGTGAAATGATTCACTTTTTTCGCTTTATTTTTACATTTAATGGTAATTTGAGCACTTTTATTTTTTTCTCTAAAATATTGAAAAATAACAAAAATATTCAAGTGGGGCAAAAAAGTAAGCACACAGACCCCCCATTTTACTGCCTGATTTTGAAAGAACAACCCTTTCCCTATTGATATGCAAAATATAAACAAAAGTTTAATACAAGAACTTTTTCTATAAAGGGTTAGATTTGGCAAAAATGGCTGAAAATGGTGCATTTTGTAGCTCAAAATTAAGGGGTAGAGGTAGCATATGTTGTTATTCTGAGAAAAAATATCAGTCTTATTAATCAAAACTGGTATATTTTAAAAGAAGACTACTGGAAAATAAATTCTACAAACGTTAATACATATCAAACACCTCATTAGGAAATTATGGCTTTAATCTCTTGTTAATGGTCAAAACGGCAAAATTCCCATAAAATCCAATATTTTGCCAACTAGGTAATCTTTGAGTAACAGTAGCTCAAAAATAAGCACATGGACATATGTTTTTTCTTTCATATTCTTTCATAATTTGAACTCCTCTTTCCAAAAATCTATATGAGAAAAAAAGTTTAATACAAGAAAATTTTGACTTCTCAGAGGAGTGCATCCTTAACATAATTTTAAATGAATATGATATTTTTTTTATTGTTTTCTATTTACTTTTAGTGTGTACGAGATAAATTTCAAATACATATCAAGGTAGAGAACCTTAAATTAATTACAGAAAGATTGCAACAAAGATTGGATTTTTTATGCTACAAGGAAAATTGATTACGAGAAGTGAATTTTTTAAAAAATGCACTTAACATATGAAAATGGAATTAAGATATGATACTAAGCTATTGGAATTATTGCGAGGTTGTGTGTCATTTTTTGGTTTCATATTGATGTACATTAGTAGAATTAATGCACTTTTAACCGTTTTTACCTCTCTGTGCAGACTTTGGTAATGTCGGAATAAATTGTTTAAAACACGATTTAGACTATGGGTATACTGAGCTCTTGGTACAGAACAACCATAAAGACTGGACATTTTGAAGATGTACATATATAAGATCAACAACACTCTAAGTCTGGCAATTTTAATTACAGAAATAAAAATAACAATTCTTCCCAATATCTTTGGTAATTATGACAACAAAATACAATAACAGAATTAAGTAATTATGATAATAAATTCCCCTGAAGGGGTATGCAAAAGACTACACAAACAATAGTAATACTACTATGTGAAAGTGTACAGATAATAATAATATAAAGGGTGGGAGGGATGGGTTTGCAAAGAATCACCCATGCCGGCATTGCAACTTGCCTATCACTGCAATTAATTAACTCCTAACAGAGGAGAACTATGCAAGGGGAGATAACCCCTGTCCTACAATAGCATGTAGGATATATATGAGCTATACATGCATTTATGACCATCATACAAAACTTTATTTTAATTACAAAAATTATCACTTTGAAGATGTACATATATAAGATCAACAACACTCTAAGTCTGGCAATTTTAATTACAGAAATAAAAATAACAATTCTTCCCAATA
>SAYR01029837.1:54692-85084 GCA_004382745.1 Argopecten irradians irradians
TAACTGACCTACTTGTACAATGTACAAACTGTCTGTATATGTGTAGTATTTATATGTAACTGTTAGCTAACTGACCTACATATACAGTGACATGATGTGGAGTATCTATTTGTAACTGTTAGCTAACTGACCTACTTCCACCATGTACAAACTGTCTGTATATGTGTAGTATCTATATGTAACTGTTAGCTAACTGACCTACTTGTACAATGTACAAATTGTCTGTATATGTGTAGTAACTATATGTAACTGTTAGCTAACTGACCTACTTGTACAATGTACAAACTGTCTGTACATGTGGAGTATCTATATGTAACTGTTTGCTAACTGACCTACTTGTACAATGTACAAATTGTCTGTACATGTGGAGTATCTATATGTAACTGTTAGCTAACTGACCTAATGATACAATGTACAAACTGTCTGTATATGTGTAGTATCTACATGTGACTGTTAGCTAACTAACCTGCTTGTACAATGTACAAATTGTCTGTATATGTGTAGTATCTATATGTGACTGTTAGCTAACTAACCTGCTTGTACAATGTACAAATTGTCTGTACATGTGGAGTATCTATATGAAATTGTTAGCTAACTGACCTACTTATACAATGTACAAACTGTCTGTATATGTGGAGTATCTATATGTAACTGTTAGCTAACTGACCTACTTATACCATGTATAAACTGTCTGTACATGTGTAGTATCTATATGTAACTGTTAGCTAACTAACCTACATATACAGTGAAATGATGTGGAATATCTACATGTAACTGTTAGCTAACTGACCTACTTGTACAATGTACAAACTGTCTGTACATGTGGAGAATCTATATGTAACTGTTAGCTAACTAACCTACATATACAGTGAAATGATGTGGAGTATCTATATGTAACTGTTAGCTAACTGACCTACTTCCACAATGTACAAACTGTCTGTACATGTGGAGAATCTATATGTAACTGTTAGCTAACTGACCTACATATACAGTGACATGATGTGGAGTATCTATATGTAATTGTTAGCTAACTGACCTACTTGTACAATGTACAAACTGTCTGTATATGTGTAGTATCTATATGTGACTGTTAGCTAACTGACCTACTTGTACAATGTACAAACTGTCTGTATATGTGTAGTAACTATATGTAACTGTTAGCTAACTGACCTACTTGTGCAATGTACAATCTGTCTGTACATGTGGAGTATCTATATGTAACTGTTAGCTAACTGACCTACATATACAGTGACATGATGTGGAGTATCTATATGTAACTGTTAGCTAACTGACCTACTTGTACAATGTACAAATTGTCTGTACATGTCGAGTATCTATATGTAACTGTTAGCTAACTGACCTAATTATACAATGTACAAACTGTCTGTATATGTGTAGTATCTATATGTGACTGTTAGCTAACTAACCTGCTTGTACAATGTACAAATTGTCTGTATATGTGTAGTATCTATATGTGACTGTTAGCTAACTAACCTGCTTGTATAATGTACAAATTGTCTGTACATGTGGACTATCTATATGAAATTGTTCGCTAACTGACCTACTTATACCATGTATAAACTGTCTGTACATGTGGAGTATCTATATGTAACTGTTAGCTAACTGACCTTCTTATACAATGTACAAACTGTCTGTATATGTGTAGTATCTATATGTGACTGTTAGCTAACTAACCTTCTTGTACAATGTACAAACTGTCTGTACATGTGGAGTATCTATATGTAACTGCTGCTAACTAACCTATATATACAGTGACATGATGTCTAGTATCTATATGTGACTGTTAGCTAACTAACCTTTTTGTACAATGTACAAACTGTCTGTATATGTGTAGTATCTATATGTGACTGTTAGCTAACTAACCTACTTGTACAATGTACAAATTGTCTGTACATGTGGAGTTTCTATATGTAACTGTTAGCTAACTGACCTACTTATACAAAGTACAAACTGTCCGTACATGTGGAGTATCTATTTGTAACTGTTAGCTAACTGACCTACTTCTACAATGTACAAACTGTCTGTATATGTGTAGTATCTCTATGTAACTGTTAGCTAACTGACCTACTTCCACAATGTACAAACTGTCTGTATATTTGTAGTATCTATATGTGACTGTTAGCTAACTAACCTACTTGTACAATGTACAAATCGTCTGTACATGTGGAGTATCTATATGAAATTGTTAGCTAACTGACCTACTTCCACAATGTACAAACTGTCTGTAAATGTGTAGTATCTATGTGTGACTGTTAGCTAACTAACCTTCTTGTACAATGTACAAATTGTCTGTACATGTGGAGTATCTATATGAAATTGTTAGCTAACTGACCTACTTATACAATGTATAAACTGTCTGTACATGTGGAGTATCTATATGTAACTGCTAGCTAACTGACCTACTTATACAAAGTACAAACTGTCTGTATATGTGTAGTATCTATATGTGACTGTTAGCTAACTAACCTTCTTGTATAATGTACAAATTGTCTGTACATGTGGAGTATCTATATGAAATTGTTAGCTAACTGACCTACTTATACAATGTACAAACTGTCTATACATGTGGAGTATCTATATGTAACTGTTAGCTAACTGACCTACTTGTACAATGTTCAAACTGTCTGTACAGTTGTAGTATCTATATGTGACTGTTAGCTAACTGACCTACTTCTACAATGTACAAACTGTCTGTACATGAAGAGCATCGATCTATATGTAATTGTTAGCTAACTGACCTACTTGTACAATGTACAAACTGTCTGTACATGTCGAGTATCTATATGTAACTGTAAGCTAACTGATCTACTTGTACAATATACAAACTGTCTGTACATGTGGAGCATCAATCTATATGTAACTGTTAGCTAACTGACCTACTTGTACAAAGTACAAATTGTCTGTACATGTGGAGTATATATATGTAACTGTTAGCTAACTAAACTACTTGTACAATGTACACATTGTCTGTACATGTGGAGAATCTATATCTGACTATTAGCTAACTAACCTACTTGTACAATGTACAAATTGTCTGTACATGTGGAGTTTCTATATGTAACTGTTAGCTAACTGACCTACTTGTACAATATAGAAACACTCTGTACATGTAGAATATCTATATGTGACTGTTAGCTAACTAACCTTCTTGTACAATGTACAAACTGTCTGTACATGTGGAGTATCTATATGTAACTGCTGCTAACTAACCTATATATACAGTGACATGATGTCTAGCATCTACATGTGACTGTTAGCTAACTAACCTACTTGTACAATGTACAAATTGTCTGTACATGTGAAGTATTTATATGAAATTGTTAGCTAACTGACCTACTTATACAATGTACAAACTGTCTGTATATGTGTAGTATCTATATGTGACTGTTAGCTAACTAACCAACTTGTACAATGTACAAATTGTCTGTACATGTGGAGTATCTATATGAAATTGTTAGCTAACTGACCTACTAATACAATGTACATACTGTATGTATATGTGTAGTATTTATATGTAACTGTTAGCTAACTGACCTACTTGTACAATGTTCAAACTGTCTGTACATGTAGAGTATCTATATGTAACTGTTAGCTAACTGACCTACTTGTACAATGTACAAACTGTCTGTACATGTGGAGTATCTATATGTAACTGCTGCTAACTAACCTATATATACAGTGACATGATGTGGAGTATCTATATGTAACTGTTAGCTAACTGACCTACTTATACAAAATACAAACTGTCCGTACATGTGGAGTATCCATATGTAACTGTTAGCTAACTAACCTACTTATACAATGTACAAACTGTCTGTATATGTGTAGTATCTATATGTGACTGTTAGCTAACTAACCTACTTGTACAATGTACAAATTGTCTGTACATGTGGAGTATCTATATGAAATTGTTAGCTAATTATAACTGACCTACTTATACAATGTACAAACTGTCTGTATATGTGTAGTATCTATATGTGACTTTTAGCTAACTAACCTTCTTGTATAATGTACAAATTGTCTGTACATGTGGAGTATCTATATGAAATTGTTGGCTAACTGACCTACTTGTACAATGTACAAATTGTCTGTACATGTGGAGTATCTATATGAAATTGTTAGCTAACTGACCTACTTATACAATGTACAAACTGTCTGTACATGTGGAGTATCTATATGTAACTGTTAGCTAACTGACCTACTTGTACAATATACAAACTGTCTGTACATGTGGAGCATCGATCTATATGTAACTGTTAGCTAACTGACCTACTTGTACAATGTACAAATTGTCTGTACATGTGGAGTATCTATATGTAACTGTTAGCTAACTAAACTACTTGTACAAAGTACACATTGTCTGTACATGTAGGATATCTATATGTGACTGTTAGCTTACTAACCTACTTGTACAATGTACAAATTGTCTGTACATGTGGAGTTTCTATATGAAATCGTTAGCTAACTGACCTACTAATACAATGTACATACTGTCTGTATATGTGTAGTATCTATATGTGACTGTTAGCTAACTAACCAACTTGTACAATGTACAAATTGTCTGTACATGTATAGTATCTATATGAAATTGTTGGCTAACTGACCTACTTGTACAATGTACATGTGGAGTATCTATTTGTAACTGTTAGCTAACTGACCTACTTCTACAATGTACAAACTGTCTGTACATGTGTAGTATCTATATGTAACTGTTAGCTAACTGACCTACTTGTACAATGTACAAATTGTCTGTACATGTGGAGTATCTATATGTAACTGTTAGCTAACTAAACTACTTGTACAAAGTACACATTGTCTGTACATGTGGATTATCTATATGTGACTGTTAGCTAACCAACCTACTTGTACAAAGTACAAATTGTCTGTACATGTGGAGTTTCTATATGTAACTGTTAGCTAACCGACCTACTTGTACAATATAGAAACGCTCTGTACATGTAGAATATCTATATGTGACTGTTAGCTAACTAACCTTCTTGTACAATGTACAAACTGTCTGTATATGTGTAGTATCTATATGTGACTGTTAGCTAACTAACATACTTGTACAATGTACAAATTGTCTGTACATGTATAGTATCTATATGAAATTGTTAGCTTACTGACCTACTAATACAATGTACATGTGGAGTATCTATATGTAACTGTTAGCTAACTGACCTACTTGTACAATGTACACATTGTCTGTACATGTGGAGTATCTATATGTGACTGTTAGCTAACTAACCTACTTGTACAATGTACAAATTGTCTGTACATGTGGAGTTTCTATATGAAACTGTTAGCTAACTAGCCTACTTGTACAATATAGAAACGCTCTGTACATGTAGAATATCTATATGTGACTGTTAGCTAACTAACCTTCTTGTACAATGTACAAACTGTCTGTATATGTGTAGTATCTATATGTAACTGTTAGCTAACTGACCTACTTGGACAATGTACAAACTGTCTGTATATGTGTAGTATCTATATGTAACTGTTAGCTAACTGACCTACTTGTACAATGTACAAACTGTCTTCAATGTAGAGTATTTATATGTTATTGTTACCTGACTCTCTATATAAATGTAAATGAAGTAATTTCACCTACTGACTGGTCAATAGTTTGACTGTTGACCAGGAAGGGGGGGGGGAAACGTTTGCATGCATTTATTGTTGACCTCATAATAATTGTTGATGTCATTATTATAATAAACACTTGCGCTTTATTTTGCCATTCAATACCATTTGATATGTAAAATGCTCTGGTAAACTGCAGAGTAAGAAGCATTGTTTAAAGACTGCTTAAAATTGTACTGAGAATGCCTTATATTAGCAGTAGACTTTGGATTGCACAATGGTTAAAATTGGCATCATGTACCGTAATCTACCCAATCAATGCCCAGGACATTTTAAACATTGAAAAATTAGAAGATGCTTAGTAAGACAAAATTATTACAAAGCAAAATGCAAACCTATATTGTTTGATAGTTTTAGTCTTTATTTACATCTGGGATATTGAAATTGGAATCAAAAGGGGGAGGGGCGCTAATAAGGACACGAGCGCGTGTTGGGTCGAATACGATAATAAATTGTGAATACAGTATATTTATATTTCAGAGGGGCAACATCTGTAGTGTATAAGTGTGAACACATTGGAAGTAAAAAGGCCTGGGCTGTCAAAATCATCACAAAGCAGGTAATCACTTGTTAACTAACAATATAAACCAAAGGGTACTAATGTTTTCAGGTATTTTTATAAAGATATTTCTATTTAAAGATGCTACACTGTCGACAAATGCTATTTTTTCTCTATCAAATTCAGGAGCAGACAAATTAGTATTTTTCTTAAGTTACAAAAGTTACTTTATTCCATTACCACCATTGAAACGTTTGAGCTTCTTATTTCAATTCAAAATAAAAACATTAAAAAATTATTAATTGTGTCCAGCGTTTGAAATTAACGCCTGTTCGTTTGCCCGTGGCCGGCAACTTTATAGTAGGGCAGACAATTTTTGTCATGTAACTTGTCCTTTGACCGGCAACTTTTTGGTTCAGATAGAGAATATACAAAACAAAAATGGCAGTAGAATTGTAGAAAGGTTGAAGATCAAACTGCACAAACGAAATTTTTGTAATATTCTGGTTTACAGCTAACTTTCTTGAGAGTGCACGATATTAAAACAGCATGTGGATATTTTTGTTAGTAAATCTATTACTTTGCTATAAACTACAAGGATGAATTTTAAATTAAATGTAAGGAGTCTTTCAATCAGGACCTAGTAACTTTTATGGTCAGTCGGTCCTTAGGACCAGCTAGAGAAAATGCTTAAGGGAGAACACTGATTGTATCCCAAAAATTCCATGGCACTCGACGGCCCTATATGAAATTCAGTACTTGTTGCGCATTCACCAAAAGCAAAATAATTTTTTATTTGCATTTTTGTGTTAATTAGTCACATATAAATACAATTATACATCAGTTATTGTTCAAATGATGGCTATTGTTAATTCTCTGTCGGCAATGGAGCAACTTCAATAAAAAACAATTAATGTGTTTGACTCCAACAGAGGGGGAGGGTGGTGGATGGGGTTTAACTCATTCCGTACTGGTGTCGACTGGCTGTATCTTGCAATGCATGCCTACATTTTAAAAACATGAAGCAAGTATGTTGTTATAACGATTATAGTCTGTATCATAAAGGTAACTTTACCTTTGTGAGATCTACCTGGATTTTTTTACCTGGACATATACTATATTATGAATTATGGGCAAAAGGTCGTTAGATGGATTTTGGTAATAGTATCTAGAGGTATACGTATATTATATAAAACATAATGTTAGTACAGATAACCTCCATTCTGTACCATATCTTTTTAAGATTCTTTTGTAGAATTCAGGCTTTTGTATCAAATAAAAGATGAAACAAGTATTCCCCTGATGCATAGAACAGCTAGTGCAGGTTAAACGGTTATCCAAAGTCGTTGTAACAAATCTCGAACATTAACGGACGGATTCCCTCCTGAATGCGTTCAATCTTCATTTTTCCCGCAAACATATTTCATACTATGTATTTTACCTGGGTTATGAGCTTGAGTTGATACCAAATTTATGAAGACAACCCAAAGTTATATAAGCAGAACATCTATTTTTCTTGAAATTATTTCCAACCAAGGATTTATACACGTCTTTGTTCCAACTTATTAAAAATAAAAAATAAATTGAGTTATTAACCCAAAACATAATATTATATGTATGTACATAATATTACTATAAATATTTACTGAGAATATGCAGGCACTGCAGATACATATTTATAGGATAAATATAAGTTTTATTCAGTGATATGCACTTTATGTTTTCTGTATGAAAAATTGAACAAATAGTTGACAAAACCAGTTTCTGTTTTTATGTAATTCATACATATTTAGGATGGTTGCCATAATGACTACAGCCTCAATGCTATACAACCGTTATATCTATCTTCAAAACAAATTTTTAAAAATGACGTATTTCATCGCGGTAATGATTCTATAATTTACATGTTATATTGATAAAATTAATATATACTACTAAAGTAAACTGCTATAATCCTATATGTACGCATATGTAAACTCCAGGTAAGTACATAAGAAACTTGCATGATACAGACTTTTATTACACTTTCTTTGATCTTTTTAAATATTGTTATAAAATGTAGGGGTAGCTGGAACACACCGTGTCGACTATAGTGGACAGGATTTTACCCTCTCTATTCCCCATTGTCGACTATAGTGGACAGGATTTTACCCTCTCTCTTTCCCATTGTTGACTATAGTGGACAGGATTTTACCCTCTCTCTTCCCCATTGTCGACAGGATTTTACCCTCTCTCTTCCCCATTGTCGACTATAGTGGACAGGATTTTACCCTCTCTCTTCCCTGTTGTCGACTATAGTGGACAGGATTTTACCCTCTCTCTTCCCCATTGTCAACTATAGTAGACAGGATTTTACCCTCTCTCTTCCCCATAGTCGATTATAATCATCAGGATTTTACCCTCTCTCTTCCCCATTGTTGACTATAGTGGACAGGATTTTACCCTCTCTCTTCCCCATTGTCGATTATAATCAACAGGATTTTACCCTCTCTCTTCCTCATTGTCGACTATATTGGACAGGATTTTACCCTCTCTCTTCCCCGTTGTCGACTATAGTGGACAGGATTCTGCCCTCTCTCTTCCCCATTGTCGACTATAGTGGACATGATTTTACCCTCTCTCTTCCCCATTGTCGACTATAGTGGACATGATTTTACCCTCTCTCTTTCCCATTGTCAACTATAGTGGACAGGATTTTACCCTCTCTCTTCCCCATTGTCGACTATAGTGGACAGGATTTTACCCTCTCTCTTCCCCATTGTCGACTATAGTGGACAGGATTTTACCCTCTCTCTTCCCCATTGTCGACTATAGTGGACAGGATTTTACCCTCTCTCTTCCCCATTGTCGACTATAGTGGACAGGATTTTACCCTCTCTCTTCCCCATTGTTGACTATAGTGGACAGGATTTTACCCTCTCTCTTCTCCATTGTCGACTATAGTGGACATGATTTTACCCTCTCTCTTCCCCATTGTCGATTATAATCAACAGGATTTTACCCTCTCTTTTCCCCATTGTCGACTATAGTGGACAGGATTTTACCCTCTCTCTTTCCTATTGTCAACTATAGTGGACAGGATTTTACCCTCTCTCTTCCCCATTGTCGACTATAGTGGACAGGATTTTACCCTCTCTCTTCCCCATTGTCGACTATAGTGGACAGAATTTTACCCTCTCTCTTCCTCGTTGTCGACTATAGTGGACAGGATTTTACCCTCTCTCTTCCCAATTGTCGACAATACTGGACAGGATTTTACCCTCTCTCTTTCCCATTGTCAACTATAGTGGACAGGATTTTACCCTCTCTCTTCCCCATTGTCGACTATAGTGGACAGGATTTTACCCTCTCTCTTCCCCATTGTCGACTATAGTGGACAGGATTTTACCCTCTCTCTTCCCCATTGTCGACTATAGTGGACAGGATTTTACCCTCTCTCTTCCCCATTGTCGACTATAGTGGACAGGATTTTACCCTCTCTCTTCCCCATTGTCGACTATAGTGGACAGGATTTTACCCTCTCTCTTCCCCATTGTTGACTATAGTGGACAGTATTTTACCCTCTCCCTTCCCCATTGTCGACTATACTGGACAGGATTTTACCCTCTCTCTTCCCCATTGTTGACTATAGTGGACAGTATTTTACCCTCTCCCTTCCCCATTGTCGACTATACTGGACAGGATTTTACCCTCTCTTTTCCCCATTGTCGACTATAGTGGACAGGACTTTACCCTCTCTCTTCCCCGTTGTCAACTATAGTGGACAGGATTTTACCCTCTCTCTTCCCCATTGTCGATTATAATCAACAGGATTTTACCCTCTCTCTTCCCCATTGTCAACTGTAGTAGACAGGATTTTACCCTTTCTCTTCCCCATAGTCGATTATAATCAACATGATTTTACCCTCTCTCTTCCCCATTGTTGACTAAAGTGGACAGGATTTTACCCTCTCTCTTCCCCATTGTCGATTATAATCAACAGGATTTTACCCTCTCTCTTCCCCATTGTCAAGTATAGTAGACAGGATTTTACCCTCTCTCTTCCCTATAGTCGATTATAATCAACAGGATTTTACCCTCTCTCTTCCCCATTGTTGACTATAGTGGACAGGATTTTACCCTCTCTCTTCCCCATTGTCAACTATAGTGGACAGGATTTTACCCTCTCTCTTCCCTATTGTCGATTATAATCAACAGGATTTTACCCTCTCTCTTCCCCATTGTCGATTATAGTGGACATGATTTTACCCTCTCTCTTTCCCATTGTCAACTATAGTGGACAGGATTTTACCCTCTCTCTTCCCCATTGTCGACTATAGTGGACAGGATTTTACCCTCACTCTTCCCCATTGTTGACTATAGTGGACAGGATTTTACCCTCTCTCTTCCCCATTGTCGATTAAATTCAACAGGATTTTACCCTCTCTCTTCCTCATTGTCGACTATATTGGACAAAATTTTACCCTCTCTCTTCCCCGTTGTCGACTATAGTGGACAGGATTTTACCCTTTCTCTTCCCCATTGTCGACTATAGTGGACATGATTTTACCCTCTCTCTTTCCCATTGTCAACTATAGTGGACAGGATTTTACCCTCTCTCTTCCCCATTGTCGACTATAGTGGACAGGATTTTACCCTCTCTCTTCCCCATTGTCGACTATAGTGGACAGGATTTTACCCTCTCTCTTCCCCATTGTCGACTATAGTGGACAGGATTTTACCCTCTCTCTTCCCCATTGTCGATTATAATCAACAGGATTTTACCCTCTCTCTTCCCCATTGTCAACTATAGTAGACAGGATTTTACCCTCTCTCTTCCAATGTCGAATATAGTGGACAGGATTTTACCCTCTCTCTTCCCCATTGTTGCCTATAGTGGACAGGATTTTACCCTCTCTCTTCCCCATTGTCGACTATAGTGGACAGGATTTTACCCTCTCTCTTCCCCATTGTCGACTATAGTGGACAGGATTTTACCCTCTCTCTTCCCCATTGTCGACTATAGTGGACAGGATTTTACCCTCTCTCTTCCCCATTGTCGACTATAGTGGACAGGATTTTACCCTCTCTCTTCCCCATTGTCGACTATAGTGGACAGGATTTTACCCTCTCTCTTCCCCATTGTTGACTATAGTGGACAGGATTTTACCCTCTCTCTTCCCCATTGTCGACTATAGTGGACAGGATTTTACCCTCTCTCTTCCCCATTGTCGACTATAGTGGACAGGATTTTACCCTCTCTCTTCCCCATTGTCGACTATAGTGGACAGGATTTTACCCTCTCTCTTCCCCATTGTCGACTATAGTGGACAGGATTTTACCCTCTCTCTTCCCCATTGTCGACTATAGTGGACAGGATTTTACCCTCTCTCTTCCCCATTGTCGATTATAATCAACAGGATTTTACCCTCTCTCTTCCCCATTGTCAACTATAGTGGACAGAATTTTACCCTCTCTCTTCCCCATTGTCGACTATAGTGGACAGGATTTTACCCTCTCTCTTTCCCGTTGTCGACTATAGTGGACAGGATTTTACCCTCTCTCTTCCCCATTGTCGATTATAATCAACAGGATTTTACCCTCTCTCTTCCCCATTGTCGACTATAGTGGACAGGATTTTACCCTCTCTCTTCCCCATTGTCGACTATAGTAGACAGGATTTTACCCTCTCTCTTCCCCATAGTCGATTATAATCAACAGGATTTTACCCTCTCTCTTCCCCATTGTTGACTATAGTGGACAGGATTTTACCCTCTCTCTTCCCCATTGTTGACTATAGTGGACAGGATTTTACCCTCTCCATTGTCCATTATATATAATCAACAGGATTTTACCCTCTCTCTTCCCCATTGTCAACTATAGTGGACAGGATTTTACCCTCTCTCTTCCCCACTGTTGACTATAGTGGACAGGATTTTACCCTCTCTCTTCCCCATTGTCGACTCTAGTGGACAGGATTTTACCCTCTCTCTTCCCGTTGTCAACTTTAGTGGACAGGATTTTACTCTCTCTCTTCCCCATTGTCGATTATAATCAACAGGATTTTACCCTCTCTCTTCCTCATTGTCAACTATAGTGGACAGGATTTTACCCTCTCTCTTCCCCATTGTCGACTATAGTGGACAGGATTTTACCCTCTCTCTTCCCCATTGTCGACTATAGTGGACAGGATTTTACCCTCTCTCTTCCCCATTGTCGACTATAGTGGACAGGATTTTACCCTCTCTCTTCCCCATTGTCGACTATAGTGGACAGGATTTTACCCTCTCTCTTCCCCATTGTCGACTATAGTGGACAGGATTTTACCCTCTCTCTTCCCCATTGTCGATTATAATCAACAGGATTTTACCCTCTCTTTTCCCCATTGTCGACTATAGTGGACAGGATTTTACCCTCTCTCTTCCCCATTGTTGACTATAATCAACAGGATTTTACCCTCTCTCTTCCTCATTGTCGACTCTATTGGACAGGATTTTACCCTCTCTCTTCCCCGTTGTCGACTATAGTGGACAGGATTTTACCCTCTCTCTTCCCCATTGTCGACTATAGTGGACAGGATTTTACCCTCTCTCTTCCCCATTGTCGACTATAGTGGACAGGATTTTACCCTCTCTCTTCCCCATTGTCGACTATAGTGGACAGGATTTTACCCTCTCTCTTCCCCATTGTCGACTATAGTGGATAGGATTTTACCCTCTCTCTTCCCCATTGTCGACTATAGTGGACAGGATTTTACCCTCTCTCTTCCCCATTGTTGACTATAGTGGACAGGATTTTACCCTCACTCTTCCCCATTGTCGGCTATAGTGGACAGGATTTTACCCTCTCTCTTCCCCATTGTCGACTATAGTGGACAGGATTTTACCCTCTCTCTTCCCCATTGTCGACTATAGTGGACAGGATTTTACCCTCTCTCTTCCCCATTGTCGATTATAATCAACAGGATTTTACCCTCTCTCTTCCCCATTGTCGATTATATATAATCAACAGGATTTTACCCTCTCTCTTCCCCATTGTCGACTATATATATATATATAGTGGACAGAATTTTACCCTCTCTCTTCCCCATTGTCGACTATAGTGGACAGGATTTTACCCTCTCTCTTCCCCATTGTCGACTATAGTAGACAGGATTTTACCCTCTCTCTTCCCCATAGTCGATTATAATCAACAGGATTTTACCCTCTCTCTTCCCCATTGTTGACTATAGTGGACAGGATTTTACCCTCTCTCTTCCCCGTTGTCGACTATAGTGGACAGGATTTAACCCTCTCTCTTCTCCATTGTTGATTATAATCAACAGGATTTTACCCTCTCTCTTCCCCGTTGTCAACTATATTGGACAGGATTTTACCCTCTCTCTTCCCCATTGTCGATTATAATCAACAGGATTTTACCCTCTCTCTTCCCCATTGTTGACTATAGTGGACAGGATTTTACCCTCTCTCTTCCCCATTGTCGACTATATTGTACTCTAGATATTAACATACTTTCTTCACAATAAATTTCCTATTATACTCAAAATTTTATATACAGTGATATATGAAAAGTATTTTCAGTTCAAAATAAATTTTCATGATGATAAATAAAGGACTGTGTATATGGTTTTGGCCTCTTTTGGCCCCCAAATCCATACAATTTTTAAAACTTTTATTTAGTGTTTAAATTGTTGTATTTCAAATATTTAGTACATATATTTTGTTCTCTCATAATTCTGTATAAAATGGCCTCTTCATTTTAAAGAAACCTTGTTGTATTTTTTATGTATTATGTTTTTTAATTGAGTTTGAGACTTTGATAAAATATTTCAATTGAATTGAAAAATACATCCCTGATTCAACTATAATTACTGTTTTCTAATTATCCTCCATGAAACACATTTGTAAGGGATATTAAATTGGGCTCTGTCCGGGCTAAAACTTCTTTTCCAGGCTAAAACTCAAAAACCGTTCAACACAGCTCATTGAAACTTTCTGTATACATCAGACAAGTGCCCTAGTTGTGCCTTTTTCTATTGCCGACCTTCCATTTTGGAAATTTTTTCTGTTACCATGGAAGCTTAGTCAAAACTACCAAATTACTGTTTCCTTTAGTTTCCGGACTATAACTCCAAAACCGTTTAATGTAACCCCATGAAACTTTCTGTATATATCAGACAAGTGCCCTACATAAAGTTGTGCCTTTTGCTATTGTAGACCTTCCATGTTAGGTGTTTTTTTTGTTACCATGGAAACTTAGTTAAAAATATCAAATTACTGTTTCTTTTTGTTTCCGGGCTATAACTACAAAACCGTTCAACATAGCTCCATGAAACTTTCTGTAGTTTACTAATGCCCTAGTTATGTCTTTTGCCGTTGCTGATTTTTTTTTGTTTCCATGGCAACTCAGTCAAAAATACCAATTGATAGTTTCTTTTTGTTACCTGCTGGGTTTTTTTCAGTTATACAATACTCGCATACATTTAAAGTTATACTTGAACAATTGTTAATTTGACCTTGACGTATTTGGGTTTTTATACAAATTGTGGGGTGCGTGGGATAATGCCATGCTTTGCTGCTTCTGGTTAAAAAATTGCAACTGTAGTTGCCATGGTAACCATCCAAAATTTGCTTAAATTATAAAAATGTGAAAATTTTGACAATTTTGGCCATTTTCTGGTATGTTTTTATAGAGATCTGTATCCATTTTAGGGTCACACTTGATACGATAACTATATTCAACATAAATGACTGTAAAGCTGACTAAACAGACCAGTTTTTCTTTGTCTCTTTCGTAAAGACAGCTTTGACTGTAATACCTTTGTACTGAGACAATTTAATAGACATATAACTCTAAAATTAAGTCACACACGGGGTATGAGAAGACGATATTGATGATGATATACAAGATATTAATTTGCGGTTTTGTTTTAAGGTTGAGAGGAAGGTAATCACCACAGAAGTAGGCATCCTCTTCCGACTGAAACACACCAATGTTGTGAGTATATGTTACAGGCAGCTGCAAAATTGTGGCTCTAAAGACTTTTACACAAAAATTGTGTGGTCTTACAGCTACAATTGGTGCCTATTGCTGCTATAATGATTATTCTATCCATTTGTATGCATTATATCGTACTTGTTTCATATCTTACCTACTAAAACTGAACTGTATAAAATATCCAATTCACAAAGAGACATGATGTTTTTACATATACATTTGAAGGTCTTTTCGAAGTCTACAAAGTGTGAACTTTACGTCTTGTGAGCATTATGGGAGACCATTTGTACAATTTTCAGTCAATACCCCATAAGAATTCTATCAGTGAAATGACATTTTGTTAAATTCTGACCAGCAGTTATCGAAGTAGTCAATTGTTGATGAATGGACGGAAGAACAAAGGGACGGACGATCCCAAATATATACCAAATACTGGAACATCCACAAATCACCTCAGTGACATAAAAATAAAAGATAAAAATATGCTACTGAGTATCACACGAAACAGAGACCTTTAATTCTCCTAGTAATAAAATGATTTTAACGTAGACCGTCCCTTCAGTGACGTCATACGTTTGTTACGTCGCTATCTGGATCCCTGCAAACGTATTTTATTCCTCCGGACCCATCTATTATAAACTGCTTCTGACATCGGCATTCGAGCAAATATTTCTTCTGGAACCTTTCAAAATGTTTACTTGAAGTGTATCAATCTAAAGGTGTGGCAATCAGTGAATATAGTAAAATTTTGAAGATTCGTGCATGAAGTAAAATCCAAGAATCATTATAATTGCTAAACAGTCAGATGGAATACACATCAGTTAGAACCCAAAATGAAAACTTGAAAACACGTCAGTAGTATCAAATGAATGACCGTTATCGTTATAATTGTATACCTATCTTTTTGCAAAATAGAAATAAACCTACACAGTATAAGGATGCCGGAGGAAGTTAGTGGTGTTTAGAATGGAAACATTCGAGTTTCGAGCTTCAATATGGCACTCCTCGTCAGATACCAGTATACTAATTTTCGTATGGAAACGGACAAATAAAATACGAAATAAAATTGCTGGAAAACATTTTCATTTTACATTATGTATTTTTATTAAAATCTTTACTCATGATTTGAAAGACGCTATTACGGAAAATTGTCCGTTTTAAAACAGTATCACACAGAGCAAATGTTTGTCTCAGAAAAAGCTGATCTTAAGTATTGTCTGCTGAATACACTCTTTTTGGAAGTTTGAGGTCAGGCCTACATGTTGCTTGCAAACTGGTTTGTTATATTTCATATAATAAATAAGTAAAATCATTAAGATATGTTATTATTGTGTTATCTGATATGCTCCAATAATATAATGAATTTAGAAAATTAACAAGCGAAAATGAATAACATAAAACGTTGAAAAGTGCTACGGATTCGCCTATTCTTAACGTTTACAGGCCAAAATTTAAGGGGTATTAGAAAGTAAATCGGTCATAATTTGAATAATAATGCGGTGAGGTATACTTTTTATTAGTTTTTATTATTGCAAATAAGTCAATCTTTATGGAAATTATAAAAAATCAATTTTTTCTGAGATCATTTTTTCAGATAAAAAGAAAACATGACTATTTTGATGCAATTTTTCACTAAAATTGGGTCCGGATTTTATTTTAGAATAATGATATTTCATTTTATTGCGAAAAACCCAGCTTATTTGATATAGTTATGAAATCTATATCGCCTACTGAAGTTATGAACATGTTACAGGCATATTCTTTTTTCGTTAATGGATGTTCCACGGAGGAAATATTATTTATTTACAAATCCTTAAAATCCAGAATTTTATGTCATTAGTACATATCTTTAAGCAACCTTGGAAGAAAAATTAACCCGGTGACATATGATTTTTATCTGGTTTTTGTGATTAGGGTATACCTAAAATCGAAATATCAAAAAATAAACGAAATACCTGAGAGGAAACCAGAAGGGACGGTCTACCTTAAACAACAAATTTTTAGGTCATCTGACCCAAAGGGTCAGGATGACCTATTGTCATCATGCACCGCCGTCGTCTCGATGCGGCGTGTTCGGTATCCGTCCGTAAACTTTTCATTCATAACGCTGCCTTCGCACGATAATCAACAAGCCCCTAGGGTACTCATATTTGGCCTGTAGGTTTGCTTGGGGATGAAGGGCTACGCAAGTTTTTCAAATCGAAAATGACCTTTGACCTTCATCAAGGTGTCACAGAAGTCAAATAGGGCTAAAATTTTAAACCACTTCTTCTCAAAACCAGAAGGCCAGGGTATCTGATATTGGCGCCTGTAGGATGCTTGGATGAAGGGCTACCAAGCTTTGTTCAAATGAATGACCTTGATCTTCATTCAAGGTCACAAAGGGTTCAAATAGGCTAAAATCATTTAAACAACTTCTTGTGAATAACTAAGAAGGCCTAGAGACCTGATATTAGGCCTGTGGCATGCTGAAAGAAGGGCTACAAGTCTGTTCAAAATGATATGACTTGACCTTGATTCAAGGTCAAAGGGTTCAAAAAGGCTAAAATCTCTAAACGACTTCTTTTCAAGAAACTAGAAGGCCAGGGTACTGATATTTGGGGCTGTGGAGCTGAGGGATGAAGGGCTACCAAGTTTGTTCAAATGAATTACCTTGACCTTCATTCACACGGTCACAGTGGGTCAAATAGGCTAAAATCCTTTAAACAACTTCTTGTGAAATTAAATTAAGAGGCCTAGAGACCTGATATTAGGGCCTGTAGGTAGATGGATGAAGGGCTACCAAGTTTGTTCAAATAAAGGGATCTTGATCTTCATTCAAGTCATAGGGGTTCAAATAGGCTAAAACTTCCTTTAAACAGCTTCTTCTCAAAAACCAGAAGGCCCGAGGGTACTGATATTGGGCCTGTTGACATGCTGGGATGAAGGGCTACCAAGTTAAATGACCTTGACTCTTCATTCAAGGTCACAGGGGTCAAATAGGCTAAAATCATTTAAACGACTTCTTCTCAAAAACCAGAAGGCCCAGCGTTACTGATGATTGGGCCTGTACGATGCTGGGATGAAGGTGCTACCAAGTTTGTTCAAATAAATGACCTGACCTCTATTCCAAGGTCACAGGCCTCAAAAAGGCAAAAAATCTTTTAAAAAAACTTCTTGTGAATAACAATAGAGGCTTAGACCCTGATATTACGCATTGTGGCATGCTGGGATGATGAGGCTACAAGTTTGTTCAAATAAATGACCTTGACCTTCATTCAATGGTCACAGAGATTCAAATAGGCTAAAATCTTTAAACCACTTTCTTCTCAAAAACCAGAAGGCCAGGGTACTGATATTGGGCCTGTAGGATGTTGGGATGAAGGGCTACCAAGTTTGTTCAAATGAATGACCTTGACGTTTATTCAAGGTCAAAGGGGTCAAAAGGCTAAAATCCTTTAAACAACTTCTTGTGAATAATTAAGAGGCCTAGAGACCTTATATTAGGCCTGCTAGGATGTTGGGATGAAGGGCTACCAAGTTTGTTCAAATGAATGACCTTGACGTTTATTCAAGGTCAAAGGGGTCAAAAGGCTTAAAATCCTTTAAACAACTTCTTGTGAATAACTAAGAGCCTAGAGACCGATATTAGGCATTGGCATGCTGGGATGAAGGACTACCAAGTTTGTTCAAAATAAATGACTTGACCTTCATTCAAGGTCACAGGGGTCAATAAGGCTAAAATCCTTTAAACAACATTCTTGTGAATAACTAAGAGGCCTAGAGACCTGATATTAGGCATGTGGCATGCTGGGATGAAAGGGCTACCAATTTCTTGTTCAAATAAAATGACCCTTGACTTTTTATTCAAGGTCAAAGGGTTCAAAAAAGGCTAAAATCTTTAAGCGACTTCTTCTCAAGAACCAGAACGCCCATCGGTACTGATATTGGGCAATATGACATGCTCGGATGAAGGGCTTATCAAGTTGTTAAATAATAATGACCTTGACTTTCCTTCAAGGTCACAGGGGTCAAATAAGGCTAAAATCCTTTAAAACCAACTTCTTGGATAACTAAAGAGGTCTAGAGACCTGATTATTGGGCCTGTAGGATGCTGGGATGAAGGGCTACCAAGTTTGTTTCAAATGAATGACCTTGATCTTCATTTAAGGTCAAAAAGGCTAACATCGTTAAACGACTACTTCTCAAGAACCAGAAGCCCAGCGGTACTGATATTGGGCCTGTGACATGCTGGATGAAGGGCTACCAAGTTTGCTTCAAATGAATGACCTTAATTTTCATTCAAGGTCAAAAGGGGTCAAAAAGGCCTAAAATCTCTAAACGACTTCTTCTCAAGAACCAGAAGGCTAGGGTTACTGATATTGGCCTAGGAATTGCATGGATGAAGGGCTACCAAGTTTGTTCAAATAAATGACCTTGACCTTCATTCAAGGTCACAGGGGTCAAATAGGCTAAAATCCTTTAAACAACTTCTTGTGAATAACTAAGAGGCCTAGAGACCTGATATTAAGCCTGTCGCTTGCTGGGATAAAGGGCTACCAAGTTTGTTCAAATGAATGACCTTGATTTTCATTCAAGGTCATAGGGGTCAAATAGGCTAAAATCTTTAAACGACTATGTTGTATTGTAGTAATAGTCAGATGACCGTAAAGGCCCATGGGCCTCTTGTTTAAAATACAAAAATGTGATTGTTAAATGTATATATAATTCCAAATTTTCTGTGTTCCCTTTCTTAGATTGCTTTAAAAGAAATCTACGAGACCCCAGAGAAGATTTACTTAGTGTTGGAACTTGTAACAGGAGGTGAACTATTTGAACGGTAAGCTGAACTTGTAACAGGAGGTGAACTATTTGAACGGTAAGCTGAACTTGTAACAGGGGGTGAACTATTTGAATGGTAAGGTGAACTTGTAACAGGAGGTGAACTATTTGAATGGTCAAGTGAACTTGTAACAGGGGGTGAACTATTTGAACGGTAAGCTGAACTTGTAACAGGAGGTGAACTATTTGAACGGTAAGCTGAACTTGTAACAGGGGGTGAACTATTTGAATGGTAAGCTGAACTTGTAACAGGGGGTGAACTATTTTAACAGTAAGCTGAACTTGTAACAGGAGGTGAACTATTTGAATGGTAAGCTGAACTTGTAACAGGAGGTGAACTATTTGAATGGTCAAGTGAACTTGTAACAGGAGGTGAACTATTTGAATGGTCAACTGAACTTGTAACTGGATGTGAACTATTTGAATGGTCAACTGAATGTGTAACTGGATGTGAACTATTTGAATGGTCAACTGAATGTGTAACTGGAAGTGAACTATTTGAATGGTCAAGTGAACTTGTAACAGAAGGTGAACTTTTTGAATGGTCAAGTGAACTTGTAACAGGAGGTGAACTAATTGAATGGTCAAGTGAACATGTAACAAGAGACTTAAGAGCTGAACTGTTTGAATGGTAAGCAATTCATTTGTCAATTAAAAATATTTTAATATGTCAATCTGTAGTCACGGGGCTGACAAGATCAGTTTATCTTAATGATGTAAAAAATATCAAGGTCATTCTATCTTAAAGATGTCAATCAGTCGTTACTGTGGTAAAAAGATCAGAAGATTAACAATTTGTCTGAATCAAAGGTGTTTGCCAAGGTGCTACCATTAGTTTCCAAGGTGATACCATTAGTTTCCAAGGTGATAACATTAGTTTCCATAGTGATACCATTAGTTTCCAAGGTGCTACCATAAGTTTCCAAGGTGATACCATTACTTTTCAAGGTGATACCATTAGTTTCTAAGGTGATACCATTAGTTTCCAAGGTGATACCATTAGTTTTTTCCAAGGCGATACTATTAGTTTCCAAGGTGATACCACTAGTTTCCAAGGTGATACCATTAGTTTCCATAGTGATACCATTAGTTTCCAAGGTGATACCATTAGTTTCCAAGGTGATACCATTAGTTTCCAAGGCGATACTATTAGTTTCCAAGGTGATACCACTAGTTTCCAAGGTGATACCATTAGTTTCCATAGTGATACCATTAGTTTCCAAGGTGATACCATTAGTTTTCAAGGTGCAACCATTAGTTTCCAAGGTGATACCATTAATTTCCATGGTGATACTATGAGTTTCCAAGGTGATACCATTAGTTTCCATGGTGATGCTTTTAGTTTCCATGGTGATACCATTAGTTTCCATGGTGATACTATTAGTTTCCAAGGTGATACCATTAGTTTCCAAGGTGATACCATTAGTTTCCAAGGTGATACCATTAGTTTCCATGGTGATACTATCAGTTTCCAAGGTGATACCATTAGTTTCTTAGTTTTAAAAGCTTAACCTACATTTCTCTATGGTAATCTGTATCTGACAGATTTGAAATACTTATAATTACGTTGATGAACTTTCCAAATAATGTATGAATTTTTTCCCCAGAATTGTTGCACGTGGATCATACTCTGAAAAAGATGCTGCTGAAGCCATGCATGACATCATTAAAGCTTTGAAGGTACCCATTTACCTAATTTGATGAGTTTTATATCTCTAATGAACTGTAAATCAAGTTACAATAAAGATAATGCTCTCCATGACTTCCAATCTCTAGTAAACTATAAATCAATTTACTAGGCTAATTCTCTCCATGACTTTCAATCTCTAGTAAACTATAGATCAAGTTATCCGGATAATGCTCTCCATGACTTCCAATTTCTAGTAAACTATAAATCAAGTTACTAGGCTAATGCTCTCCATGACTTTCAATCTCTAGTAAACTATAAATCAAGTTTCTAGGCTAATGCTCTCCATGACTTCCAATCTCTAGTAAACTATAAATCAAGTTATTCCAATAATGCTCTCCATGACTTCCAATCTCTAGTAAACTGTAAATCAAGTTACTCGGATAATGCTCTTCATGACTTCTACGCATGATCATGCAGTATCTAGTGACCATTACAAGGTACTTGGCCTTTAAATGTTGATGATTTGTCCAGAAACGTTCGATCTTGCTGTCCACAAATATTCTACATTGTTTCCTCCCTTATCAGTCATTACGGTATTCGTGAGGTTTATTGAACTCAACTGAAGCTGTCTGCCCCAGGCAAGCCAACACAAAATAAATATGGTTGTATTCATTATCAGTAGTTATCTAAACAAAACTATGTCTATTTCTATTAGCATCGTAGCTTATAGCATACCCCCTAGTTTTGAAAATCACCTTGTGAACAGGATATCTCAAGTTATACACCATTAACAGCAATGAAATTTGGCACAGACATGTAGTTATAGATAAGGACAGAACTGATAAAACTTGGCGACAAATAGACATAAACTGTATTTTTGAGGAATTAAAATATATTTCATTTCTTCTTTGTCTATAGTAATATTTAAATGAGAAACACAATGCATTATGGGAAATTATATGGCCGACGGTACCACTTCATACAAAAGAAATATAGTTTAAGAAAAGATTAAGGCAATTAAGGAATATTCATTATTTTTCTATTCTTAAATATGTTACTCAAAGTGTCATGACATCATAATTACCTGTGTTGGATAATCTATATTCCCTGGACAGTGTCACAAGTCAGGTGCCCTAGTTTCATCTAGATGCTGTTTATAGGCCTATATGTGTGTGTACATGTGTTACATATACCATTTACTGTTAAAGGGGAAAACAATGGTTGAGAGTTAATTAATGTATTTTGTTATCAAGGCCCTGGGAAAGGCTCGACTGTAGCTGCCAATGTCAATTTGTTGACCCGTAGTACACATTCCATTGTGCCGAGACCCAGCCAATACAACTTGTGCATTGTTATCTTAATTGTGAAATTTATGTTATGTTAAAGAAAATGAGATAAAAGATAAGTAATAAATTTCAATGTAAATTTCAAAGCAAATTCAGTTTAAATCTTATAACCAGGACAGCCAAACATCTTTTTTTGGTCACCTATAATGAATTAAGCCCTCCTCCAGCAGGTATCTTTTAAAAGTCTAGTCAACTTAACACTTTGATTATACATAGTTGTACATGTGTGATATCGATAAGCAATCATACAGGAAAAAATTTCCCCAATTCATTTTTAGCATATAACAACCCATACTGAAAAAAAGTACAAAAAAAGTAGGAAAAAAAAGCACAAAAAAAACACAAAAAAAGTATACTTTTAGTGACTCAATTTGGAACCGTAGTTACAACCCGGTTCCAAATTGAGTCAAAAAAAGTACTAAAAAAGTACAAATGAATCAACAGTTTTATAAAAATATTGATTTGTGCGAAAAAGTTTTTTTTTCTGAGCAGGATTTTTTAGTGTGAGCGTATGCAGAAGCAGCATCTTCTTAGTAAGAATATTGTTGGGACCAATTCAAATAGCATCAACTTAACTTTAATATTTGAAAATTTAATAAATTCAAAATTTAACAAAACTTTTTATTCAAATTTATCAGAATATTGTTATATGATAAAAAATAATTGGGGGAAATTTTTTCCTTGTATGATTTGCTTATCGATATCACACATGTACAACTATGTATAATCAAAGTGTTAAGTTGACTAGACTTTTAAAAGATACCTGCTGGAGGAGGGCTTAATTCATTATAGGTGACCAAAAAAGATGTTTGGCTGTCCTGGTTATAAGATTTAAACTGAATTTGCTTTGAAATTTACAATTGAAATTTATTACTTATCTTTTATCTCATTTTCTTTAACATAACATAAATTTCACAATTAAGATAACAATGCACAAGTTGTATTGGCTGGGTCTCGGCACAATGAAATGTGTACTACGGGTCAACAAAATGACATTGGCAGCTACAGTCGAGCCTTTCCCAGGGCCTTGATAAAAAAATACATTAATTAACTCTCAACCATTGTTTTCCCCTTTAACAGTAAATGGTATATGTAACCACATGTACACACACATATAGGCCTATAAACAGCATCTAGATGAAACTAGGGCACCTGACTTGTGACACTGTCCAGGGAATATAGATTATCCAACACAGGTAATTATGATGTCATGACACTTTGAGTAACATATTTAAGAATAGAAAAATAATGAATATTTCTTAATTGCCTTAATCTTTTCTTAAACTATATTTCTTTTTGTATGAAGTGGTACCGTCGGCCATATAATTTCCCATAATGCATTGTGTTTCTCATTTAAATATTAACTATAGACAAAGAAGAAATGAAATATATTTAATCCTCAAAAATACAGTTTATGTCTATTTGTCGCCAAGTTTTATCAGTTCTGTCCTTATCTATAACTACATGTCCTGTGCCAAATTTCATTGCTGTTAATGGTGTATAACTTGAGATATCCGTTCACAAGGTGATTTTCAAAACTAGGGGGTATGCTATAAGCTACGATGCATAATAGAAATAGACATAGTTTTTGTTTAGATAACTACTGAAAATGAATACAACCATATTTATTTTGTGTTGGCTTGCCTGGGGCAGACAGCTTCAGTTGAGTTCAATAAACCTCACGAATACCGTAATGACTGATAAGGGAGGAAACAATGTAGAATATTGTGGACAGCAAGATCGAACGTTTCTGGACAAATCATCAACATTTAAAGGCCAGTACCTTGTATATGGTCACTAGATACTGCATGATCATTGCGTAGAAGTCATGAAGAGCATTATCCGAGTAACTTGATTTACAGTTTACTAGAGATTGGAAGTCATGGAGAGCATTATTGGAATAACTTGATTTATAGTTTACTAGAGATTGGAAGTCATGGAGAGCATTAGCCTAGAAACTTGATTTATGGTTTACTAGAGATTGAAAGTCATGGAGAGCATTAGCCTAGTAACTTGATTTATAGTTTACTAGAAATTGGAAGTCATGGAGAGCATTATCCGGATAACTTGATCTATAGTTTACTAGAGATTGAAAGTCATGGAGAGAATTAGCCTAGTAAATTGATTTATTGTTTACTAGAGATTGGAAGTCATGGAGAGCATTATCTTTATTGTAACTTGATTTACAGTTCATTAGAGATATAAAACTCATCAATTAGGTAAATGGGTACCTTCAAAGCTTTAATGATGTCATGCATGGCTTCAGCAGCATCTTTTTCAGAGTATGATCCACGTGCAACAATTCTGGGGAAAAAATTCATACATTATTTGGAAATTCATCAACGTAATTATAAAGTATTTCAAATCTGTCAGATACAGATTACCATGAGAAATGTAGGTTAAGCTTTTAAAACTAAGAAACTAATGGTATCACCTTGGAAACTGATAGTATCACACCATGGAAACTAATGGTATCACCTTGGAAACTAATGGTATCACCTTGGAAACTAAATGGTATCACCTTGGAAACTAATAGTATCACCATGGAAACTAATGGTATCACCATGGAAACTAATAGCATCACCATGGAAACTAATGGTATCACCTTGGAAACTAATAGTATCGACCATGGAAACTAATGGTATCACCTTGGAAACTAATGGTTGCACCTTGAAAACTAATGTATCACCTTGGAAACTAATGGTATCACTATGGAAATAATATGGTATCACCTTGGAAACTAGTGGTATCACTGGAAACTAATAGTATCGCCTTGGAAACTAATGGTATCACCTTGGAAACTAATGGTATCACCTGGAAACTAATGGTATCACTATGGAAACTAATGGTATCACCTTGGAAACTAGTGGTATCACCCTTGGAAACTAATAGTATCGCTTGGAAAAAACTAATGGTATCACCTTGGAAATAATGGTATCCCTTAGAAACTAATTGGTATCACCCTTGAAAAGTAATGGTATCACCTGGGAAACTTATGGTAGCACCTTGGAAACTAATGGTATCACTATGGAAACTAATGTTATCACCTTGGAAACTAATGGTATCACCTTGGAAACTAATGGTAGCACCTTGGCAAACACCTTTGATTCAGACAAATTGTTAATCTTCTGATCTTTTTACCACAGTAACGACTGATTGACATCTTTAAGATAGAATGACCTTGAATTATTTTTACATCATTAAGATAAACTGATCTTGTCAGCCCCGTGACTACAGATTGACATATTAAAAATATTTTTAATTGACAAATGAATTGCTTACCATTCAAATAGTTCAGGCTCTTAAGTCTCTTGTTTACATGTTCACTTGACCATTCAATTAGTTCACCTCCTGTTACAAGTTCACTTGACCATTCAAAAAGTTCACCTTCTGTTACAAGTTCACTTGACCATTCAATAGTTCACTTCCAGTTACACATTCAGTTGACCATTCAAATAGTTCACATCCCTGTACCATTCAGCTTACGCATTCAAATAGTTCACATCAGTTACAAGTTCAGTTGACCATTCAAATAGTTCACCTCCTGTTACAAGTTCATTGACCATTCAAAATAGTTCACCTCCTGTTACAAGTTCAGCTTACCATTCAAATAGTTCACCTCCTGTTTACAAGTTCAGCTTACTGTTAAAATAGTTCACTCCCCTGTTACAAGTTCAGCTTACCTTTCAAATAGTTCACCCCCTGTTACAAGTTCAGCTTACCGTTTCAAATAGTTCACCTCCTGTTACAAGTTCAGCTTACCGTTCAAATAGTTCACCCCCTGTTACAAGTTCAGCTTACCGTTCAAATCGTTCACCTCCTGTTACAAGTTCAGCTTACGTTCAAATAGTTCACCCCTGTTACAAAGTTCACTTGACCATTCAAATAGTTCACCTCCTGTTACAAGTTCACCTTACCATTCAAATAGTTCCCCCCTGTTACAAGTTCAGCTTACCGTTCAAATAGTTCACCTCCTGTTTACAAGTTCAGCTTACCGTTCAACATAGTTCACACTAAGTAAATCTTCTCTGGGTCTCGTAGATTTCTTTTAAGCAATCTAAGAAGGGAACACAGAAAATTTGGAATTATATATAACTTTAACAATCACATTTTTTGAATTTTAACAAGAAGGCTCCATGGGCCTTTCGGGTCATCTGACTATTACTACAATCTAGTCGTTTAAAGATTTTAGGCCTATTTGAAGCCCCTGATGACCTTGGAATGAAAATCAAGGTCATTCATTTGAACACAACTTGGTACCCTTTTATCCAGCCAGCGACAGGCTTTAATATCAGGTCTCTAGGCCTCTTAGTCTATTCACAAGAAGTTGTTTAAAGGATTTTAGCCTATTTGAACCGCCTGTTGACTTGAATGAAGGTCAAGGTCATTTATTTGAACGAAACTTGGTAGCCCTTCATCCAGCAATCCCTATCAGCCCCAATATCATGTACCCTAGCCTTTCTGGTTCTTGAGAAGAAAGTCGTTTAGAGGATTTTAGGCCTTTTTGACCCCTTTGGACCCTTGAATGAAAATTAAGGTCATTCATTTGAAACAAACTTGGTAGCCTTCATCCAGCATGTCACAGCCCAAATCAGTACCGCTGGCGCTTCTGGTTCTTGGAGAAGAAGTCGTTTAAAGAATGTTAGGCCTTTTTGACCTTAAATGAAGATCAGGTCATTCATTTGGAACAAACTTGGTAGCCCTTCATCCCAGCATCGCTACAAGGCACCAATAATCAGGGTCCTCTAGACCTCTCTTAGTTATCCACAAGAAGTTTGTTTTAAAGGATTTTAGGCCTTATTTGAACCCTGTGACCTTGAAGGATAAGTCCAAGGTCATTTTATTTGAACAACTTGAATAGCCTTCATCCGAGCATGTCAAGAGTTGCCCAATATCAGTACCGACTGGGCGTTCTGGGTTCTTGAGAAGAAGTCGCTTAGGGTATTTTAGCCTTTTTGAACCTCTTTGACCTTGAATAAAAAGTCAAGGTTCATTTATTTGAAACAAGAAATTGGTAAGCCCGCTTCATGCCCAGCATTCACATGCCTAATATCAGGTTTGGGCCTCTTAGTTATTCACAAGAAGTTTTGTTTAATAGGATTTTAGCCTTATTGACCGCCTGTGACCTTGAATTGAAGGTCAAGTCTTTATTTTGAACAAACTTGGTAGTCCTTCATGCCTCAGGCATGCCAACATGCCTAATATCAGGTCTCGTAGGCTCTTAGTTTTCGACAAGAAGTTGTTTAAAGGATATTTAGCCGTTTTAGACCCCTTGACCTTGAAATAAACGTCAAGGTCATTCATTTGCAACAAACTTGGTAGCCCTTTCATCCCAACATCCTAGCAGGCCTAATCATTAGGTTTAGGCCTCTAATTACTTTCACAAGAAGTTGTTTAAAAGGATTTTAGCTTTTTGACGCCCTTTGACCTTGAATAAACGTCAAGGTCCATTCATTTGAACAACTTGGTAGCCGCTTCATACCCAACATCCTACAGGCCCAATATCAGTACAGCCTGGCCTTCTGGGTTTTTGAGAAGAATACGTGTGGTTTAAAGATTTTAGCCTATTTTGATCTTCATGTGACCATTAGAATGAAAGGTCAAGGTATTTTATTTGAACAAACTTGGTAGCCTCATCATCCCAGCATGCCACATGCCTTAATATCAGGGTCTCTAAGCTTATTGTTATTCACAAGAAGTTGTGTTTAAAAGGGATTTTTAGCCTATTTGAGCCCTGTGACGCTTTGAAAAGTAGAGGTCAGGTCATTTATTTGAACAAACTTGGGTAGCCCCTTCATCCCAGCATCCGTACAAGGCCCAATATCAAGTGAACTGCTGGGCCTTCTGGTTTATCTGAGAAGAAGTGCGTTTCAAATGATTTTAGCGCTTATTTGACCCCTGTGACCTTGAGATGAAGAGTCAAGGTTCAATTTAACTGCCGTAAGCCCTTCATCGCCAGCATGTCACAGGCCCAATTATCAGTACCATCGGGCCTTCTGGTTTTTTGGAGAAGAAGCTGTTTAAAGGAAGTTTTAGCCTATTTGACCCCCTATGACTTGAATGAAGATCAAGTACATTTATTTGACAATAACTTGGTACGCCCTTCACTCCATCTACCTAACAGGCCTAATATCAGGTCTCTTAGGGGTCCTCTTAGAATTATTCACAAGAAGTTTGTTTAAAGGAATTTTAAGCCTATTTTGACCCAATCTGTGACCGTGTGAATAAAGGTCAAGGTAATTCATTTGAACAAACTTGGTAGCCCTATCATCCCAGCAGCTCCTATCGGCCCCAAATAATCAGTACCCTGGCCTTCTAGTTTCTTGAAAAGAAGTCGTTGTAGAGACTTTTTATGCCTTTGTTCGAACCCTTTGAACCTTGAATCAAGGTCAAGTCATATCATTTTGAAACAACTTGGTAGCCCTTCATTTCAGGCATGCCAGCAGTGCCTAATATCAGGTCTCTAGGCCCCTCTTAGTTTTGTCACAGAGAAGTTGTTTAAATGATTTTAGGCCTATTTGGAACCCTTTGTGACCTTGAATGAAGATCAAGGGTCATTCATTTGACAATACGCTTGGTAGCCGATTCATCCAAGCATCCTACAGGCGCCAATATCAGATACCTGGCCTTCTGGTTTTTGAGAAGAAGTGGTTTAAAGAGTTTTTAGCCCTATTTGACTCTGTGACCTTGATGAAGGTCAAGGTCATTCGGATTTGAACAAACTTGGTAGCCCTATCATCCCAAGCAACCTACAGAGCCAAATATGAGTACGCTAGGGGCTTGTTGGTTATTGAGAAGAAGTCGTTTGAATGAAAAGTTTACGGACCGGCGGATCCGGCGCATCGAGGACGACGGCGGTGCAATGATGACAATAGGGTCCATACCTAGACCCTTTGGGTCAGAATGACGCTAAAAATTTGTTGTTTAAGGTAGAACCGTCCCTTCTGTTCCTCTCAGGTATTTCGTTTATTTTTTGATATTTTCGATTTTTAGGTATACCACTAATCACGAAAACCAGATAAAAATCATATTCACCGGGTTAGATTTTTCTTCAAAGGGTTGCTTAAAGATATGTTAATGACATAAAAATTCTGGATTTTAAGGATTTGTAAATAAATAATATTTCCTACCGTGGAACATCCATTAAACAGAAAAAGAATAGTGCTGTAGACATGTTAAACTTCAGTAGGCGGATATACGAATTTCATAACTATATCAAATAAGCACTGGGTTTTTCAGGGGCAATAAAATGAAATATCATTATTTTAAATAAAATCCGGACTCCACTTTTTGTGAAAGAAATTGGCATCAAAATTAGTCATGTTTTCTTTTTTCTGAAAAAATGATCTCAGAAAAAATTGATTTTTTAATTTCCATCAAGATTGACTTATTTGCAATATAAAGAACTAATAAACAGTATACCTCACCGCATTATTTTGCAAATTATGACCGATTT
>SAYR01029837.1:85109-97192 GCA_004382745.1 Argopecten irradians irradians
AAGCTGAAAAAATGTACACAAAAAGGCACAATTAAAGTAGATTTTAGTATTACAACATGCCTGTGTACTTTTTTGTACTTTTTCTGCTACTTTTAGTACTTTTTCTGTACTTTTAGTTGCTGTAGATGTCTACCCCGAAAAATGCTGAAAAAAAGTACAAAAAAAGCACAATTAAAAGTAGATTATAGTTTACAACATGCCTGTGTACTTTTTTCGTACTTTTCTGATACTTTTTCTGTACTTTTTTAGTAACTTTTTTCTGTACTTTTTAGTGCTTGTAGATGTACTTACCCGAAAAGCTGAAAAAAAGCTTACAAAAAAAAGCACAATAAAGTAGTTTTAGTTTACAACATGCCTGTGTACTTTTTTCGTACTTTTTCTGTACTTTTTTAGTACTTTATATGATCTAACGTGAAAAAGCACCAAAAAAAGTACAAAAAAGGCAACAATTAAAGTACATTTTTAGTATACAACATGCCTGTGTACTTTTTTGTACTTTTTCTGCTACTTTTTTAGTTACTTTTTCTGCTACTTTTTCTGTACTTTTTAGTGCTGTAGATGTCTACCCGAAAAAAGCCTGAAAAAAAAGTACAAAAAAAAGCAACACAAAAAAGTAGATTTTAGTTTACAAACATGCCTTGTGTACTTTTTTCTACTTTTTTACTTTTTAGTACTTTTTTTAGTACTGTAGATTGTCTACCCGAAAAAACACAAAAAAAGTACAAAAAAGCACAATAAAAGTAAGATTTTTTTGTTTACAACATGCCTGTGTACTTTTTGTACTTTTTCTGTACTTTTTTAGCTACTTTTTTTAGTACTGTAGATGTCTACCGAAAAAACACAAAAAAAGTTCAAAAAAGCACAATAAAGTAGATTTTAGTATACACATCCTGTGTACTTTTTTTGACTTTTTTCTGTACTTTTTTTGACTTTTATACTCTAGATGTCTATCCGATAAAGCACAAAATAAGTACGAAAAAGTACACATGGTTGGTAGACTGTACTTTTTTTCCTACTTTGTAATTTTTTTCCTACATTTTTTCTACTTTTTGATCTATATATAGCTTAACATTTGATGAATGACATCTGTCTTGAAAGAATTTTATGATTGTTTTAATACCAACATTGATAACAATTAAATACCAGTGGTCATTTGAATTGTCCTAATTAATTATTAGTTTAAACAGTGTATATGACTGATAATCGTGAATATTAGTCAAAACCAATCATTGAACATTAATTAACTGAACCATCGTGCTACGAGGCCATTGGCCTCTTGTTGTTATCTACTATTAATCATCATTTACTTAAATTTTCTATTTATTATAAAATTGCATGCTATTTAAAATGAATAGAATGTACTTTCATTTGATGAATTAAATCTATAATTAATTAATTTTTTTCCCCTTTTTTTCAGTACATACATGAGAATGGAGTTGTACACCGTGACATGAAGGTAAGAACCCTAATTAAGTTTTCCGTATCAACGAAGATTCTACAATAACTTAATATGTCTTTGTTATGATAGGTCACCTGAGACGAATTCTCAAGTGACCTATTCTAATCACCTTTTGTACGTTGTTAGTCGTCTGTCGTGAGTCGTGTCTTGCATTGTCCATCGTATGTCTGTAAACAATTTACATTTTCGACTTCTTCTCCATATCCGCTTAAGCAATTTTAATGAAATTGTGCACAAACCTTCTAAGGTATAAGGTCAGTAAAAATTGTGAAGTATATGACCCTTACCCCCAGGGGGCTATGGGAGGGGCCAAAAGGGGTAAAGCTGACTAAAATTTCGAAAATCTTTTTCTCCTCTCACAGATATGGTAGAATCAAATACTCTTAATAGATAGAAAGGTCTTAAGGTCCTTTACAAAAATTGTGAATTATATGACCCTGCTGGTGAGGGAGTTAAGTTTACTATAGTTTATATAGCGAAAACACATTTTTGAGCATTATTTGGTCATTTGTAATAGGAAATTAGTCAAACGTTGTCAGAATTATCCCTATAAGATGGCATTGAATCATATTAACAAATTTTCAGTAACTGACCATCAGGGGCGGGGCCAAAAGGGGTCAAATAAGCTAAAACTTCAAAAATCTTCTTCAGAAATTTTGGAAATGGTAAAATCAAATACTCTTGATAGAAAGGTCCATTACAAAATATGTGAATTAATAAAATAAGGTTATTTATGTGATTTTTCTGGTTCAAAATTAAAAAAACAATATTGAGTGATTCTAAATGATTTTGTTTTTGTGATGTTTAAAAGAACAACACATTTTGTTTTTGTGATGTTTAAAAGAACAACACACATTTTGTTTTTGAGATGTTTAAAAGAACAACACACATTTTGTTTTTGTGATGTTTAAAAGAACAACACACATTTTGATTTTGAGATGTTTAAAAGAACAACACACATTTTGTTTTTGTTATGTCTAAAAGAACAACACACATTTTCTTGACAGCCAGAGAACCTTCTATATGAGAGCAGTAAAGATGACTCGCCCCTCAAAATTGGTAAGTTTAATCTGTTTCACATCAAACTTACACACACCTGCTGTAACTGTTAATCCACTAACCTACTGTAACTGTTAATCCACACACATGCTGTAACTGTTAATCACACACACCTGCTGTAACTGTTAATCCACACATCTATTGTAACTGTTAATCCACATACCTGCTGTAACTGTTAATCCACACACCTGTTGTAACTGGTAATCCACACACCTGTTGTAACTGTTAATCCACACACCTGTTGTAACTGTTAATGCACATACCTGCTGTAACTGTTAATCCACACACCTACTGTAACTGGTAATCCCACACCTGTTATAACTGTTAATCCACACACATGTTGTAACTGTTAATCCACATACCTGCTATAACTGTTAATGCACACACCTACTGTAACTGTTAATGCACACACCTGTTGTAACTGGTAATCACACACCTGTTATAACTGTTAATCCACACACCTGTTGTAACTGTTAATCCACACACCTGCTATAACTGTTAATGCACACACCTACTGTAACTGTTAATGCACATACCTGCTGTAACTGTTAATCCACACACCTACTGTAACTGGTAATCACACACCTGCTGTAACTGTTAATCCACACATCTATTGTAACTGTTAATCCACACATCTATTGTAACTGTTAATCCACATACCTGCTGTAACTGTTAATCCACACACCTACTGTAACTGTTAATCACACACACCTGCTGTAACTGTTAATCCACACACCTGTTATAACTGTTAATCCACACACCTGTTGTAACTGTTAATCCACACATCTGCTATAACTGTTAATGCACACACCTACTGTAACTGTTAATGCACATACCTGCTGTAACTGTTAATCCACACACCTACTGTAACTGTTAATCACACACCTGCTGTAACTGTTAATCCACACACCTACTGTAACTGGTAATGCACATACCTGCTGTAACTGTTAATCCACACACCTACTGTAACTGGTAATCACACACCTGCTGTAACTAATAATCCACACATCTATTGTAACTGTTAATCCACACATCTATTGTAACTGTTAATCCACATACCTGCTGTAACTGTTAATCCACACACCTACTGTAACTGTTAATCCACACACCTGTTATAACTGTTAATCCACACATCTATTGTAACTGTTAATCCACACACCTACTGTAACTGGTAATCACACACCTACTGTAACTGTTAATCCACACATCTATTGTAACTGTAAATCCACACACCTACTGTAACTGGTAATCACACACCTACTGTAACTGTTAATCCACACATCTATTGTAACTGTTAATCCACACACCTACTGTAACTGGTAATCACACACCTACTGTAACTGTTAATCCACACATCTATTGTAACTGTTAATCCACACACCTACTGTAACTGGTAATCACACACCTACTGTAACTGTTAATCCACACATCTATTGTAACTGTTAATCCACACATCTATTGTAACTGTTAATCCACATACCTGCTGTAACTGTTAATCCACATACCTGCTGTAACTGTTAATCCACACACCTACTGTAACTGGTAATCACACACCTGTTATAACTGTTAATCCACACATCTATTGTAACTGTTTATCCACACACCTTCTGTAACTGTTAATCCACATACCTGCTGTAACTGTTAATCCACACACCTACTGTAACTGGTAATCACACACCTGGTGTAACGGTTAATCCACACATCTATTGTAACTGTTTATCCACACACCTTCTGTAACTGTTAATCCACACTCCTACTGTAACTGTTAATCCACACACCTACTGTAACTGGTAATCACACACCTGCTGTAACTGTTAATCCACACACCTGCTGTAACTGGTATTCACACACCTGCTGTAACTGTTAATCCACACACCTGCTGTAACTGTTAATGCACGTACATATTGTAACTGTTAATACACACACCTACTGTAACTGTTAATCCACACACCTGCTGTAACTGTTAATCAAGCACCTGTTGTAACTGTTAATGCACACACATGTTGTAACTGTTAATCCACACCTGCTGTAACTGTTAATCACACACCTGCTGTTACTGTTAATCCACACCTGCTGTAACTGTTAATCCACACCTGCTGTAACTGTTAATCACACACCTGTTGTAACTGTTAATCCACACCTGCTGTAACTGCTAATCCACACCTGCTGTAACTGTTAATCACACACCTGCTGTAACTGTTAATCCACACCTGCTGTAACTGTTAATCACACACCTGCTGTAACTGTTAATCCACACCTGCTGTAACTGTTAATCCACACATGCTGTAACTGTTAATCACACACCTGCTGTAACTGTTAATCCACACCTGCTGTAACTGTTAATCCACACCTGCTGTAACTGTTAATCACACACCTGCTGTAACTGTTAATCCACACCTGCTGTAACTGTTAATCCACATATGCTGTAACTGTTAATCCACACACCTGCTGTAACTGTTAATGTACGCACATATTGTAACTGTTAATACACACACCTACTGTAACTGTTAATTCACACACCTGCTGTAACTGTTAATCAAGCACCTGTTGTAACTGTTAATGCACACACCTACTGTAATTGTGAATCACACACCTGTTGTAACTGTTATTCACACACCTGGGCCCAGTTGTTCAAAAGCTGATTAGACTAATTACGGTTTAACGACAATTTTCAAATCAAGATAAATTATTTTCTTGTTATACAAATTTCACAAAATTTTACAGGAATCTTAAGAACTCTATTCTTTACTTACTCGCTGAGTTTAGACAAGATATGATCACAAACTTTGCAGTACATTAACGAGAAATGAAAATTTTACTAATTATATGATTAAGCTAATCATGCTTTGAACAACAGGGTCCTGTTGTAACTGTTAATGCACACACCTACTGTAACTATTAATCACACACCTGCTAAAACTGTTAATGCACACACCTACTGTAACTGTTAATGCACACACCTGCTGTAACTGTTAATCCACACACCTACTGTAACTGTTAATTCACACACCTACTGTAACTGTTAATGCACACACCTGTTGTAACTGTTAATCAACACACATGCTGTAACTGTTAATCCACACACCTGCTGTAACTGTTAATTCATACACCTACTATAACTGTTAATCAACACTCCTGCTGTAACAGTTAATCACACACCTGCTGTAACTGTTAATCCACACACCTGTTGTAACTGTTAATCAACACACCTACTGTAACTGTTAATCCACACACCTACTGTAACTGTTAATCACACACCTGCTGTAACTGTTAATCCACACACCTGTTGTAACTGTTAATCAACACACATGCTGTAACTGTTAATCCACACACATTATGTAACTGTTAATGCATACACCTACTGTAACTGTTAATCAACACACCTGCTGTAACAGTTAATGCACATACCTACTGTAACTGTTAATGCACACACCTGTTGTAACTGTTAATCAACACTCCTGCTGTAACAGTTAATCACACACCTGCTGTAACTGTTAATCATACACCTACTGTAACTGTTAATGCACACCTGCTGTAACTGTTAATCACTCACCTGTTGTAACTGTTAATCAACACACCTTCTGTAACTGTTAATGCACACACCTACTGTAACTGTTAATCAACACACCTACTGTAACTGTTAATCCACACACCTACTGTAACTGTTAATCACACACCTGCTGTAACTGTTAATTCACACACCTGCTGTAACTGTTAATCACACACCTACTGTAACTGTTAATGCATACACCTACTGTAACTGTTAATGCACACACCTACTGTAACTGTTAATGCACACACCTGTTGTAACTGTTAATCCACACACCTGCTGTAACTGTTAATCACACACCTGTTGTAACTGTTCATTTACACACCTGGTGTAATTGTTCATACACACACTTGTTGTAACTGTTAATCACTCACCTGTTGTAACTGTTAATTCACACACCTACTGTATCTGTTAATGCATACACCTACTGTAACTGTTAATGCATACACCTACTGTAACTGTTAATCACACACCTGTTGTAACTGTTAATCCACATACCTGCTATAACTGTTAATGCACACACCTACTGTAACTGTTAATCCACACACCTACTGTAACTGTTAATCAACACACCTACTGTAACTGTTAATCAACACACCTACTGTAACTGTTAATCCACACCTACTGTAACTGTTAATCACACACCTACTGTAACTGTTAATCACACACCTGTTGTAACTGTTAATCACACACCTACTGTAACTGTTAATGCATACACCTACTGTAACTGTTAATCACACACCTGTTGTAACTGTTAATCCACATACCTGCTATAACTGTTAATGCACACACCTACTGTAACTGTTAATGCACACACCTGTTGTAACTGTTAATCCACACACCTGCTGTAACTGTTAATCACACACCTGTTGTAACTGTTCATTTACACACCTGGTGTAATTGTTCATACACACACTTGTTGTAACTGTTAATCACTCACCTGTTGTAACTGTTAATCACACACCTGCTGTAACTGTTAATTCACACACCTACTGTATCTGTTAATGCATACACCTACTGTAACTGTTAATCACACACCTGTGGTAACTGTTAATCCACACACCTGCTGTAACTGTTAATGCACACACCTACTGTAACTGTTAATGCATACACCTACTGTAACTGTTAATCACACACCTGTTGTAACTGTTAATCACACACCTGTTGTAACTGTTAATCACGCACCAGTTGTAACTGTTCATACACACACCTGTTGTAAGTGTTGATTCCACACACCTGTTATAACTGTTAATACACACACCTGTTGTAACTGTTCATACACACACCTGTTGTAACTGTTAATCACACACTTGTTGTAACTGTTAATACACACACCTGTTGTAACTGTTAATCACACACCTGTTGTAAGTGTTAATACACACACCTGTTGTAACTGTTAATACACATACCTGTTGTAAGTGTTAATCACACACCTGTTGTAACTGTTCATTTACACACCTGTTGTAACTGTTCATTTACACACCTGTTGTAACTGTTCATTTACACACCTGTTTTAACTGTTAATCACACACCTGTTGTAACTGTTCATTTACACACCTGGTGTAATTGTTCATACACACACCTGTTGTAACTGTTAATCACAAACCTGTTGTAACTGTTAATCACACACCTGGTGTAAGTGTTAATCACACACCTGTTGTAACTGTTCATTTACATACCTGGTGTAATTATTCATACACACACCTGTTGTAACTATTAATCACACACCTGTTGTAAGTGTTAATCACATACCTGTTGTAACTGTTAATCACACACCTGTTGTAACTGTTCGTTTACACACCTGGTGTAATTGTTCATACACACCCCTGTTGCAACTGTTAATCACACACCTGTTGTAACTGTTAATCACACACCTGGTGTAACTATTAATCACACACCTGTTGTAAGTGTTCATTTACACACCTGGTGTAATTGTTCATACACACACCTGTTGTAACTGTTAATCACACACCTGTTGTAACTGTTCATTTACACACCTGGTGTAATTGTTCATACACACACCTGTTCTAACTATTGATCACACACCTGTTGTAAGTGTAAATCACACACCTGTTGTAACTGTTCATTTACACACCTGTTGTAACTGTTAATACACACACCTGTTGTAACTGTTAATCACACACCTGTTGTAACTGTTAATCATACACCTGTTGTAACTGTTAATCACACACCTGTTGTAACTGTTCATTTACACACCTGGTGTAATTGTTCATACATACACCTGTTGTAACTGTTAATCATACACCTGTTGTAAGTGTTAATCACACACCTGTTGTAACTGTTAATCACACACCTGTTGTAACTGTTAATCACACACCTGTTGTAACTGTTAATCACACACCTGTTGTAACTGTTCATTTACACACCTGGTGTAATTGTTCATACACATACCTGATGTAACTGTTAATTTTGTTTGGATAATTCCTGTTACTGTATTGGGTCCTCCATGAAAAGTGACAGTATTGTTTGGGATCATGTGTGAATGGACATGCAGGTTTTATTATTTAAAATTTTAGTTGCCATGGTAACCAGGTCAATATACACAGGTTAAAATTTGTCTGGACAACTTGTACATTTCCTCTGACCATGATATTTTTTACAAGAACAAGTCAGACACATCTTAAATAAGAGGAAGCAGAGGGGTGGGATGGGGATGGGGTGTATTAGTCAGCCATTGGCTTACAGTTCTAGTTTATTACAGAAGTTTAGAAATTTGAATTGATGTGATTTTTATTTTAACAGCTGACTTTGGGTTGTCGTCAATTGTAGACAATGATGTGTTGATGTCAACAGTATGTGGAACCCCAGGATATTGTGGTGAGTATGTACACATAAAGAACAAACACCAACCTCATATTTATATTAAACTTTATTTATTGATAATAAAGAAGACCTTGTCGGATATTAGTCTATCAGATTCTAATCCTCAATAAAACAAGTTAATATAGTGTGGTAAATACAGAGGACCCGCGATAATCCGGATGCCGATAGTCCGGAAAACTCACTATCCGGAAGGAAATGTCAGGGAACGGATTTCCGTAACGTTATTTATACTCACTAGTTCGGAAATACGTATTCCGAATCCGGAACTCCATTTTGGGAACGAAATATAATTTTTGTTAATAAATTCCCACAATAATCCGGACAATTTGTTGTCACCACGTGCCGAGAAAATCCAAGGCCAGCTACATGTACAGTCATGTGTAAAATACACACTGAGTGTGTTGTCGTAACGATGGCTGCCAGGTCATAGCAACTGGCGTTTACTTGAACACCTTTCATACGGGTACATGCAGTCATGTAACTGTTCATTGGTTTTCTATAGGAGATCAAACTTCAGTGTTGTAATTGAGAAAGGCAATATATTTTTAGCTACACACTTTTAAACATGCAGTTTGAGCTTGGATACGGGTACGTATGCTGTAGATACCTAACTTATATTGCATGCAGAATAAATCGCTATAAGTATCAGATACAATAAAGTGAGATAAAACTCACAAAATTAATAAGAATTTTAAATGTATGTGAATCTATTCGAATTCATCATCTGTTGTGTAATATAAGATATGAAGGCTACAGCACATGCCATTTACACGTGCGTGACATTGTGCACGAAGCTAGACTGAATGGGTGTGTGGTTGTTACACACATCTGTAAGTCAGAAAGCAAAGACTTGTGGAAATGGTCATTAAAAACACACAATATACAAAATAACAATCATATGAGTTCACAAAATATTCACAACTATTCATTATCATAATTTTTTATGCCAAGAACGTAGGTGATATTGATCCTTGGTTAGGCAATTTGCTGTACGACAGATCAACAGTGGGATACGTATACATAGTACACAATTAACGATGGCTTTAGGTTTCGTATTTTGAAAAAAAGAAATACGTTTATTTAATATTCTTAACGTAATGATATGAAAATACCTATAAAACATAACATACGAAGTATTAATTATAATACATGTATATTACATAAAAGCCTATCATCGCTTACAAGGTCAAGGGGAGTAACTCGTACGTGACAATTTATTTGACTAAGAACACAGAATTTGGCAGTCCAGAAAACTCGTAATCCGGACGGTTTAGGCTGGGAACGAAGGTGTCTGGATTATCGAGGGGTCCACTGTACATAGTAAATAACAAATACATGAATTGTCTGATAATACTACTGCAATTCCTGCCCTGAAATGACAATGGATATACCATGAATTCAACCCATGACCATAAAAGTGAAAAAAAACACTGAATTTCATGGCCATAATATTTACAAGATAAGCATTCATGGCCCACAACCAAATTAATAGGACATGGAAATATGCCATCAGAATTCCTGGGCTTGATCAAATCTAATGGCCATAAAATCATATGAAATGATAGCCTGAATTCATGACCATAAAATGTTCATACTAGTAATTCCAGTGTCTGAAAGTGACAATCGGTCTACAGAAAAATTCAATTCTATATATATATGGCCTCAGTAATTTTTTTGCCAACCATCATCAGATGGTGGGCTGTTCAAATCGCTTTTTGTCTATGGTCCATCCGTCCTTCCATCCATCCTTTAACATTACTTGTTATCGCTATTTTTCAGAAAATACATTTTGGGATTGATTTGTCAACAAGATATGGTCGAGAGGCCGCCATCTTGGATTTTGATAGTTGAAGTTTTTTACCGCTATTTCTAAAAAATTGATGACGGTTTTGTTCTCAAATTTCACATGAAGGTTCCCCTACATCCCTATTTGTGCATATTGCATTTTGTGACGAATCAGTTAACAAGCCATCTTGGATTTTGATAGTTAAAGTTTGTTACCACTATTTGTTTCATTCCTCTAGTACTTTACAGTGAAAGACTATCAACGTGATCATGACTACTGAATCCTTTCTTGTTTTTCAGCTCCAGAGGTTTTATTGGGAAAATCCTACAACCAATCTGTGGACATGTGGAGCTGTGGAGTGATCTGTTACATATTGTAGGTTATACTGGAGTGATCTGTTACATACTGTAGGTTATACTGGAGTGATCTGTTACATATTGTAGGTTATACTGGAGTGGTCTGTTACATACTGTAGGTTATTCTGGAGTGATCTGTTACATGTTGTAGGTTATTCTGGAGTGATCTGTTGCATACTGTAGGTTATACTGGAGTGATCTGTAAAATACCGTAGGTTATACTGGAGTGATCTGTTACATATTGTAGGTTATACTGGAGTGATCTGTTACATGTTGTAGGTTATACTCCAGGAATGATCTGTTACATATTGTAGGTTATTCTGCAGTGATCTGTTACATATTGTAGGTTATTCTGCAGTGATCTGTTACATAGTGTAGGTTATACTCCTGGAGTGATCTGTTACATGTTGTATGTTATACTGGAGTGATCTGTTACATACTGTAGGTTATAGTCCTGGGGTGATCTATTACATACTGTATGTTATACTGGAGTGATCTGTTACATACTGTAGGTTATACTGGAGTGATCTGTTACATACTGTAGGTTATACTCCAGGAATGATCTGATACATATTGTAGGTTATTCTGCAGTGATCTGTTACATATTGTAGGTTATTCTGCAGTGATCTGTTACATAGTGTAGGTTATACTCCTGGAGTGATCTGTTACATATTGAAGGTTATACTCCTGGAGTGATCTGTTACATACTGTATGTTATATTGGAGTGATCTGTTACATACTGTAGGTTATAGTCCAGGAATGATCTGTTACATATTGTAGGTTATTCTGCAGTGATCTGTTACATATTGTAGGTTATTCTGCAGTGATCTGTTACATAGTGTAGGTTATACTCCTGGAGTGATCTGTTACATATTGATGGTTATACTCCTGGAGTGATCTGTTACATATTGTAGGTTATACTGGAGTGATCTGTTACATGTTGTAGGTTGTACTCCTGGAGTGATCTGTTACATGTTGTAGGTTATACTCCTGGAGTGATCTGTTACATACTGTATGTTATACTGGAGT
>SAYR01029837.1:98364-129306 GCA_004382745.1 Argopecten irradians irradians
CATATTGTAGGTTATACTGGAGTGATCTGTTACATACAAAGTCCTGGAGTGATCTGTTACATATTGTAGGTTATACTGGAGTGATCTGTTACATACAAAGTCCTGGAGTGATCTGTTACATATTGTAGGTTATACTGGAGTGAGCTGTTACATATTGTAGGTTATACTCCTGGAGTAATTTGTTACATATTGAAGGTTACAGTCCTGAAGTTATCTGTTACATATTGTAGTTTATACTCCTGGAGGGATCTGTTACATACTGTAAGTTATACTGGAGTGGTATGTTGCATACTGTAGGTTATACTGGAGTGATATGTTGCATATTGTAGGTTATACTGGAGTGAAATGTTGCATATTGTAGGTTATACTCCTGGAGTGATCTGTTACAAACTGTAGGTTATAGTCCTGGAGAGATCTGTTACATACTGTAGGTTATAGTCCTGGAGTTATCTGTTACAAACTGTAGGTTATAGTCCTGGAGTGATCTGTTACATACCGTAGGTTGTAGTCCTGGTGTGATCTGTTACATACTGTAGATTATACTGCAGTGATCTGATACATATTGTAGGTTATACTGGAGTGATCTGTTACATATTGTACGTTATAGTCCTGGAGTGATCTGTTACATACATAGTCCTGGAGTGATCTGTTACATATTGTAGGTTATACTCCTGGAGTGATCTGTTACATACATAGTCCTGGAGTGATATGTTACATATTGTAGGTTATACTCCTGGAGTGATATGTTACATATTGTAGGTTATACTCCTGGAGGGATCTGTTACATATTGTAGGTTATACTCCTGGAGTGATTTGTTACATATTGAAGGTTATAGTCCTGAAGTTATCTGTTACATATTGTAGGTTATACTCCTGGAGTGATCTGTTACATACTGTAGGTTATACCCCTGGAGTGATCTGTTACATATTTAAGTTATACTGGAGTGATATGTTACATACTGTAGGTTATACTGGAGTGATATGTTCCATATTGTAGGTTATACTCCTGGAGTGATCTATTACAAACTGTAGGTTATAGTCCTAGAGTGATCTGTTACATACTGTAAGTTATACCCCTGGAGTGATCTGTTACATATTTAAGTTATACTTGAGTGATATATTACATACTGTAGGTTATACTGGAGTGAAATGTTGCATATGGTAGGTTATACTCCTGGAGTGATCTGTTACATATTGAAGGTTATAGTCCTGGAGTTATCTGTTACAAACTGTAGGTTATAGTCCTGGAGGTTATACTCCTGGAGTGATCTGTAGCATACTGTAGGTTATACTGGTGTGATCTGTTACATGTTGTATGTTATACTCCTGGAGTGATCTGTTACATACTGTGGGTTATACTGGAGTGAGCTGTTACATACTGTAGGTTATACTGGAGTGAGCTGTTACATATTGTAGGTGATACTCCTGGAGTGATCTATTACATATAGAAGGTTATAGTCCTGAAGTTATCTGTTACATATTGTAGGTTATATTCCTGGAGTGATCTGTTGCATACTGTAGGTTATACTCCCGGAGTGATCTGTTACATATTGTAGGTTATACTGGAGTGATATGTTACATATTGTAGGTTATACTGGAGTTATCTGTTACATGTTGTATGTTATACTCCAGGAGTGATCTGTTACATATTGAAGGTTATACTAGAATGATCTGTTACATACTGTAGGTTATACCCCTGGAGTGATCTGTTACATACTGTAAGTAATACTGGAGTGATATGTTACATACTGTAGGTTAAACTGGAGTGATATGTTGCATATTGTAGGTTATACTGGAGTGATCTGTTACATACAAAGTCCTGGACTGGAGTGAGCTGTTACATATTGTAGGTTATACTCCTGGAGTGATTTGTTACATATTGAAGGTTATAGTCCTGAAGTTATCAGTTACATATTGTAGGTTATACTCCTGGAGGGATCTGTTACATACTGTAAGTTACACTGGAGTGATATGTTACATACTGTAGGTTATACTGGAGTGATCTGTTACATACTGTAGATTATACTGGAGTGAGCTGTTACATATTGTAGGTTATACTCCTGGAGTGATTTGTTACATATTGAAGGTTATAGTCCTGAAGTTATCAGTTACATATTGTAGGTTATACTCCTGGAGGGATCTGTTACATACTGTAAGTTATACTGGAGTGATATGTTACATACTGTAGGTTATACTGGAGTGATCTGTTACATGTTGAATGTTATACTCCTGGAGTGATCTGTTACATATTGTAGGTTATACTCCCGGAGTGATCTGTTACATATTGTAGGTTATACTGGAGTGATATGTTACATATTGTAGGTTATACTGGAGTGATCTGTTAAAAACTGTAGGTTATACCCCTGGAGTGATCTGTTACATACTGTATGTTATACTGGAGTGATCTGTTACATGTTGTATGTTATACTCCAGGAGTGATCTGTTACATATTGAAGGTTATACTGGAATGATCTGTTACATATTGTAGGTTATACTGGATGGATATGTTACATATTGTAGGTTATACTGGAGTTATTTTTTACATGTAGTATTTTATACTCCAGGAGTGATCTGTTACATATTGAAGGTTATACTGGAATGATCTGTTACATACTGTAGGTTATACCCCTGGAGTGATCTGTTACATAATGTAAGTAATACTGGAGTGATATGTTACATACTGTAGGTTATACTGGAGTGATATGTTGCATATTGTAGGTTATACTTGAGTGATCTGTTACATACTGTAGGTTATACTCCTGGAGTGATTTGTTACATATTGAAGGTTATAGTCCTGAAGTTATCTGTTACATATTGTAGGTTATACTCCTGGAGGGATCTGTTACATACTGTAAGTTATACTGGAGTGATATGTTACATACTGTAGGTTATACTGGAGTGATATGTTGCATATTGTAGGTTATACTCCTGGAGTGATCTGTTACAAACTGTAGGTTATAGTCCTGGAGTTATCTTTTACAAACTGTAGGTTATAGTCCTGGAGTGATCTGTTACATACTGTAGGTTATACTGGAGTGATCTGATACATATTGTAGGTTATACTGGAGTGATATGTTACATATTGTAGGTTATACTCCTGCAGTGATCTGTTACATACATAGTCCTGGAGTGATCTGTTACATACTGTAGGTTATACTGAAGTGATCTGATACATATTGTAGGTTATACTGGAGTGATCTGTTACATATTGTAGGTTATAGTCCTGGAGTGATCTGTTACATATTATAGGTTATACTGGAGTGATATGTTACATATTGTAGGTTATACTCCTGGAGTGATCTGTTACATACTGGAGGTTATAGTCCTGGAGTTATCTGTTACAAACTGTAGGTTATACTGGAGTGATCTGTTACATGTTGTATGTTATACTCCAGGAGTGATCTGTTACATATTGTAGGTTATACTCCTGGAGTGATCTGTTACATATTGAAGGTTATAGTCCTGATGTTATCTGTTACAAACTGTAGGTTATAGTCCTGGAGTGATCTGTTACATACTGTAGGTTATAGTCCTGGAGTGATCTGTTACATACAGTATTGAAGGTTATAGTCCTGGAGTGATCTGTTACATATTGTAGGTTATAGTCCTGGAATGATCTGTTACAAACTGTAGGTTATAGTCCTGGAGTGATATGTTACATACTGTAGGTTATACTGCAGTGATCTGATACATATTGTAGGTTATACTCCTGGAGTGATCTGTTTCATACTGTAGGTTATACTGGAGTGATCTGTTACAAACTGTAGGTTATAGTCCTGGAGTGATCAGTTACAAACTGTAGGTTATACCCCTGGAGTGATCTGTTACATACTGTAGGTTATACTGGAGTGATCTGTTACATACTGTAGGTTATAGTCCATGGGTGATCTGTTACATATTGTACGTTATAGTCCTGGAGTGATCTGTCACATACTGTAGGTTATACTGGAGTGATCTGCTACATATTGTAGGTTATACTGGAGTGATATGTTACATATTGTAGGTTATACTGGAGTGATATGTTACATATTGTAGGTTATACTCCTGGAGTTATCTGTTACATATTGAAGGTTATAGTCCTGGAGTGATCTGTTACATGTTGTATGTTATACTCCAGGAGTGATCTGTTACAAACTGTAGGTTATAGTCCTGGAGTTATCTGTTACAAACTGTAGGTTATACTGGAGTGATCTGTTACATACTGTAGGTTATAGTCCTGGAGTGAGCTGTTACATATTGAAGGTTATACTGGAGTGATCTGGTACATACTGTATGTTATACTGGAGTTATCTGTTACAAACTGTAGGTTATACTGGAGTGATCTGTTACATACTGTAGGTTATAGTCCTGGAGTGATCTGTTACATACTGTAGGTTATAGTCCTGGAGTGATCTGTTACATACTGTAGGTTGTAGTCCTGGAGTGATCTGTTACATACTGTAGGTTATACTGGAGTGATCTGTTACATGTTGTATGTTATACTCCTGGAGTGATCTGTTACATATTGAAGGTTATACTGGAGTGATCTGTTATATACTGTAGGTTATACTGGAATGATCTGTTACTTGTTGTATCTTATACTCCTGGAGTAAGCTGTTACATATTGAAGGTTATAGTCCTGGAGTGATCTGTTACAACCTGTAGGTTATACTCCTGGAGTGAGCTGTTACATATTGAAGGTTATACTGGAGTGATCTGTTACATACTGTAGGTTATACTGGAGTGATCTGTTACATGTTGTATGTTATACTCCTGGAGTGATCTGTTACATATTGAAGGTTATAGTCCTGAAGTGATCTGTTACATACTGTAGGTTATACTCCTGGAGTGAGCTGTTACATGCTGTAAGTTATACTTGAGTGATATGATACATACTGTAGGTTATACTGGAGTGATATGTTGCATATTGTAGGTTATACCCCTGGAGTGATCTGTTACATATTGTAGGTTATACTGGAGTGATCTGTTTCATACTGTAGGTTATAGTCCTGGAGTGATTTGTTACATACTGTAGGTTATACTGGAGTGATCCGTTTCATACTGTAGGTTATACTCCAGGAGTGATCTGTTACATACTGTAAGTTATTCTCCTGGAGTGATCTGTTACATATTGAAGGTTATACTCCTGGAGTGATCTGTTTTATACTGTAGGTTATAGTCCTGGAGTGATGTGTTACATATTGTAGGTTATACTGGAGTGAACTGTTACATACTGTAGGTTATAGAACTGGAGTGATCTGTTACATACTGCAGGTTATACTGGAGCGAGCTGTTACATATTGAAGGTTATACTCCTGGAGTGATCAGTTTTATATTGTAGGTTATACTGGAGTGATCTGTTACATATTGTAGGTTATACTGGAGTGAACTGTTACATACTGTAGGTTATAGTCCTGGGGTGATCTGTTACATACTGTAGCATATGCACATTCCACTTGTGGTATATTGGTGTAGAGAGAGACCTCGTCCATCTTTAATAATAGGGTGCCATCTGGTATGTTCTTGCATGGTGTTTTATTTAGATAGTCAGGGATTCAAAATCGACTAATGGTGGGACTTAAAACACTTGGCCTCTTGTTCTGGAATAGATTGAATTTGGTTCTGTCCGATGGTGATACAGTAGCTGTCACCTCTTTATCATCAGGGGCATCATTGTTGGAGAAGTGTATGCGTAGTCTGAACAGCTGGTAAAATGTTTCCAGAATTGTTGAGCTCTTCGAGGATTGGGCAAATATTGAGGCTTTTGGTGAGAGATTTTCTGCGTCTGAGAGAGGATGGTCCTTAAGCTTTACTACTATGGTACTGTAGCTTTGGCTGTGGATTTTGTAGATAATACACAAAAAAAAGTTAAGAAATTCACATTTTTTTATTGCTAAGGCCAAAACCATGAAACCTGATATTGGGCATATGACAATGCTGGCATGAAGGGTTGCAAAATTGTTCAAATGAATGACCTTGACTTTCATTCTAGGTCATGGGATGAAACAGGCTAAAATCTTTTAAGTGACTTCTTGGCAATAATGACCTTCATTCATGGTCACTGGGATCTGATTGGCTAAGATCTTAAAAGGACTTCCTTTCAATTACTAAGGCCTAGAGATCTGATACATGTAACATAGACGATACCTAAGTTGGTTTAAATTCATATTTAGTACGCACTGTAATTATGTAGTAGCAGTTGAGTAATTCAGGCACATTGGACCTTTGTATTGAAGGTAATTTTGATACATTGTGAAATGTTTTGATTGACAGATTGTGTGGCTATGAGCCGTTCTATGATAATAACCAGGCAGAATTCTACAAGAAGATCCTCAAGGCGGACTATCACTTTGACTCCCCGTGGTGGGATGACATCAGTGAAAACGCAAAGGTGAAATGTCTACAGAAAATAACATGTACACAAGTCTACAGAAATCAACATGTACACAAGTCTACAGAAAATAACATGTACACAAGTCTACAGCAAATAACATGTACACAAGTCTACAGCAAATAACATGTACACAAGTCTACAGAAAATAACATGTACACAAGTCTACAGAAAATAATATGTACACAAGCTTTTAGTCTACAGAAAATAACATGTACATAAGTCTGCAGAAAATAACATGTACATAAGTCTACAGAAAATAATATGTACACAAGCTTTTAGTCTACAGAAAATAACATGTACATAAGTCTACAGAAAATAATATGTTCACAAATTTGATTGTTAAATAACATTAAATATTGATTGTTCTTTAAAGAACCTGACAGAATTAAGGTACCTAGAGGCCAATAAGTTATGAAATGGTGGTGAAATGGTCGAAGGACACCAAGTTTGTTCAAAGATTAAGTTAACTTGGCGAACGTCTCATTAGTAAAGAAAATGAATTAATATTCCATACCAATAACCAAAAGACTGGCTATGATCATTGATGACTAACAATTGTATATTCTCATTTCTAGGAGGCAACTTTTCTATTTTTCACTTGTGCTGCGCATTTGTAAAAAATTTCAAAAGTTTCCACCCCACTCGATGAAATATAACTGTTATTCATCACGAAAATAGAGATATCCTCTATATATTGTATGGGAATCCCATCTTATAACATGGATGTTTTGTTTGTTATTGTTATTATGACCATGTTTAAGACTAATTAACCAGTAATTTATTTTCGCAATATGGGCAGGGTTGCTGATTCCAACATTTTTGGTGGGAGCTTTTCACTCATTGACTCCTATCAAGAGACATCAAAGTTTTAAGAAATATGTTTTAACAAAAGCACTATAATTATGAATGTGTATAACACAAAATTTCACATCAGGAAAATGGTAGTGTGCAAAGTCTCTCCTATTGGAACTACATCTGTTGATGGCAAATTCTGACATCTCTTAAGACTACTAATTATATGTGGTTAGGACAAACAGATACATTAATGACTAAATCTGTTTACCTTTCTAAGGATTTCATAAGACTGATGCTTCAAAAAGACCCCAGTAAAAGGATTACAGAAGATGAAGCATTGAGACATCCATGGACAGAAGGTAAAGCAGCAAAGGGGCAGCACATGGCCGAGACTCACAAGAAGATCAAGGAGTTCAATGCCAAGAGGAGACTAAAGGTAGGAGTAGGCCTCAACATTGTATTATCTCTGGTGAAATATAAGGTAGGACTAGGCCTCAACATTGTATTGTCTCTGGTGAAATATAAGGTAGAACTAGGCCTCAACATTGTATTATCTCTGGTGAAATATAAGGTAGGAGTAGGCCTCAACATTGTATTATCTCTGGTGAAATATAAGGTAGAACTAGGCCTCAACATTGTATTATCTCTGGTGAAATATAAGGTAGAACTAGGCCTCAACCTTGTATTATCTCTGGTGAAATATAAGGTAGGAATAGGCCTCAACATTGTATTTTCTCTGGTGAAATATAAGGTAGGACTAGGCCTCAGCGTTGTATCATCTCTGGTGAACTGTAAGGTGGAATATACTTTTTATTGGCCATTCTATTTACAAATATTTCATTCTGATGTAAATTCTAAAAATGTGATTTTTCTCCAGATAATTTTTTCAGATAAAAAAAAAATGTGAACATTTTTAATGAATTATTCACTCAAATTAGATCAGAATTTATTTAAAGAATACAATATTTCTTATTTCTGCGCGTATAGTGCGCAGATACTAAATTTTTCAGTTTTATTTTTAAATTGTTTTTCTTTTTTATCTCATTTTTTGCATTTTCATCCAAAAAGTTTTGCATTATAGTCTCCAAACACTCTAAAGCAACAAAATCAAAATGGTTCCATTGTTTATCGGTGTTTAAAACCACCTTTTAGTCATTAAAATTATCTGGTGAGAGGAGTTTGACACGATGATTGACACTTCAAAAGTTTACTTAGCGGCAGGCCTAGTTAGCTTGTAAATTTGCCGTTGTGACTGTCTTTTCAACAACGTTTTTACAATCAAAGAGATCAATGAAATTTTGCACAAACCTTCTAAGGCATATTATAAGGCTAATCAAAATTGTGAATTATATGACCCCCACCCCCCCAGGAGGCTGTGGGAGGGGCCAAAAGGGGTAAAATTGGCTAAAATTTCAAAAATCTTCTTCTCCACCCACAGATGTGGTAGAATCAAATACTCTTCATAGATAGGAGGGTCTTAAGGCCCTCTACAAAAAATGTGAATTATATGACCCAAGGGTCTCAGTTTTCCCCTGGGGAGGTGTTTAAATTTACTATAGTTTATATAGGGAAAACAAATTTTTGAGCAATTATTTGGTCACTTATAATAGAAAATTAGTCAAATGTTGTCAGAAATATCCCTATAAAATGGCCATTGAATCCTATTAACAAATTTTCCATGACTGCATGACCCCCAGGTCCTTTACAAAAATTGTGAATTATATGACCCTGGGATCTTGTGTTTCCCCCTGGGGAGGGGGGTCAAGTTTACTATAGTTTATATAGGAAAAACACATTTATGAACATTATTTGCTTATTTTTCATAGGAAATGAGTCAAACTAGGTTAGAATTATTATTTTGAAATAGCATATTAACACCATATCCATATTGGTCCTGGCTGACCCCCAGGGGCCAGAGGGGCGAGGCCAAAAGGGGTCAAAATGGTTAAAATTTCAAAAATCTTCTTCTGAATTCACAGATTTGATGGATCGAACCATATACTCTTCATAGATTGGAAGGTCTTGAGGTCTTACAAAAATTGTGAATTATATGACCCTGGGATCTCAGATTTTCCCCTGGGGAGGGAGTCAAATTTACTATAGTTTATATAGGAAAAACACATTTATGAACATTATTTGCTTAGTTTTAATAGTCAAACTGGGTTAGAATTATTAGCCTGAAATAGCATTTTAACACCATATCCATATTGGTCCTGGCCGACCCCCAGGGACCAGATAGAGGAGTGGGGCCAAAATAGGTTAAAAACTCAAAATGGCTAAAATCTCAAATAATCTTCATAGACAAAAAGTGAAATTTATAAAATCACTGACACTGACTGACTTCTAGTTTGGTTCTGTTGTTTAACGTTGGCAAAGCAAATTGGAATTTAAGCATAAGGTTTGGTATCATTGAACACTAACTATCAAAATGAAAAATAGAAATTCTAATACGAAGGTTCAACTTTAAAGGTTATTCTAATTCATAAATACTTTTTACAGATTTGAACCAACTTTGCAATGCTCTTTCTGTATTAGCACTCAGGTGACCGTCAAGGCCTCTTGAGCCTCTTGTTTCCTTTAAATCCTTTTGAAAACCTAGGCATTGAAAAATACATGTAATTATTTTGATTTCATCAAGTCCGTATTTTTTTTGTTTGAAAGGCCAGGATCGCGCGAGTTCAAATGAGCTATAAAAAAAGTGATGTTATAGGTGCTTTTATTTAAGTGCATTTAACTTGATATGTATCTGAAATTAGTTGTATATCTATGATTTGTGTTTTTCAATATTTCCAGGCTGTAACAGAGACCGTTCTTCTTACTGCAAGAGCAACTCGCCTGCCGACAGACCTTCCCTCATCTCAGCCTCCAAACCAACTTGCCGCCACACTTCTAAACAATTCCCTGTTTGCTCAGCAGCCTTCTGCGGGACAGGAACCAATGGATTTGTAACACAGAGATTTCTTCATTACTGCTGCTATTGGGCCATTTTCAGTGTACTCTAACTTACATTGGTGATGTAACACATACAGTACAGTGTACATTGGTGATGTAACACATACAGTACAGTGTACTCTAACTTACATTGGTGGTGTAACACATACAGTACAGTGTACATTGGTGATGTAACACATACAGTTCAGTGTACATTGGTGATGTAACTCATACAGAACAGTGTACTCTAACTTACATTGGTGATGTAACTCATACAGTACAGTGTACATTGGTGATGTAACACATACAGTACAGTGTACATTGGTGATGTAGCACATACAGTACAGTGTACTCTAACTTACATTGGTGATGTAACTCATACAGTACAGTGTACTCTAACTTACATTAGTGATGTAGCACATACAGTACAGTGTACATTGGTGATGTAACACATACAGTACAGTGTACATTGGTGATGTAACACATACAGTACAGTGTACTCTAACTTACATTTGTGATGTAACTCAATGACATACAGTACAGTGTACATTGGTGATGTAACACATACAGTGCAGTGTACATTGGTGATGTAACACATACAATACAGTGTACATTGGTGATGTAACTCATACAGTACAGTGTACATTGGTGATGTAACTCATACAGTACAGTGTACATTGGTGATGTAACTCATACAGTACAGTGTACATTGGTGATGTAACACATACAGTACAGTGTACTCTAACTTACATTGGTGATGTAACTCATACAGTACAGTGTACATTGGTGATGTAACACATACAGTACAGTGTACTCTAACTTACATTGGTGATGTAACTCATACAAAATGGAGCAAGTGTCATTCAAGGCATTCTTAGCGATTTGGACAAACCAGTAAAATGTTGTGTCCTTTATGTTACAGATCAAGTTATCATTAGTATAGTTATCAATCAATCTTAACTGTACTAAGCTATGAGAAGAGAACTTGTATTGTTTTCATTTACAAGAATGTGATTATAAATGTTATAAGAAAGACCACAAAAAAGACATATGCATACACTTTAGATACTTCATGTTAAGTGTCAAATGGTTAATGTGGTGAAAATAATTGATAATGATTAAATCAATGACTTGTAGAAGATGTGACCTTTAACATCTGTGATATATATTTATTATGTGTGTAAGGGAATCTGTATTGTTTTATATATTGATGTCAGAGACATTGTTGATAACCTGTTCCAGTAAAAATATAATGCAATCATTTAATATTAGGTTTTAGCTGATGTAGCCCGGCTGTTTTGTGTTAATGTTTGTACATTCTATAAGCATGCTATTATGTCATGAATATTTAACATATCTAACATATAACGTGCAAGATGAAGTTTACAGGTCATGCAATATTGACTCAATTTTGAATCTAGAAAGACGATACAGACTTTTCTAGACAATTGGCGTCCAGAAAACTGTAGGTCCACTAAACATCCAACACATGTACAGTTAATTAAATCACCATATCATTTCTTTGTAGAATTACAGAATAAAAACATGACTACAGAAAATATCTTTAAAATATGCAAACTGTGTATACCGTATTTGACCCAATAAGCGCCCAGGGCATTTAAAAAATTGAAAAAGTGCTATTAACGCAAAATTATTGCAAAGCTATACAGTTTTTGGTCTTTATTTATGCCTGGGCAATTGAAATCAAGGCCTCAAAAATGGGGAGGGGCGCTTATAGGGACATGGGCGCTTATTGGGTCGAATACGGTAGTTAACTTACCTATCATGGGTCTGTTTGATGATGCGATTCAGTGATATATATTAGAGAAATTCACAGTCAGTACATTGATTTGAACCTACTTTCTGATTAGACTTGCTTTCTATTAGGCTATGACCACTTTGTCATTATATCTGCATTGTTTCATCAGTTTGAGTTTTTGTCCTTTCTTGTTAGGAGTTATTCCATTAGATTAAAATTGAAAAAGTACTTTAATGCAAAGTACCGGACAGAAATGCAATGTTCAATCACGAATGAATTAGATTTTTAATATTCTTGACTTGAACTAACAGTTATTTATCCCACATGAAAGGCAGGGGATATTAAATACTGGGCTTGGTCTGTCTGTCCGTCCAAGATTCTTTCTGGGCTACAACTCAGAAACCGTTCGACACAGCTCCATGAAACTTTCTGTTTATAACAGACAAATGCCCTAGTTGTGTCTATTGCAGACGGTCCATTTTCGGTATTTTTTCTGTCACCATGGAAACTTTATCAAAAATCATACATCTAAAGTTATACTTTAATAACTTTTTACTTTAAGCCTGATATATCTATACATGTGTTTGGGTTTTCATACCAACTGCAGGGTGCAGGGGATAATGTCCTGCATGGCTCCTTGTTTTATTTTATTTAAAAAAAACCTATTGTAGATGTTCCCCATCACGTGATTGTTTTTTTATCAAACTCTTGTTAGTTAATTTTCAAATTTTGAAAAGACACAAGCTTTAGGGATCGAGTGTCTTTTACAAATTTGAAAATTAACTAATGAGAGTTTAGATAAACATACTAAACAACAGTCATGCGTTTGGGAACTTGTTTATCCCATAACTTTAACTCCATATTTATACTGTGGTGACCATTTTCTCGTCTTCATTCAGGGAAACTTGCCACCATACAATGTACAATGATATCTTTCCACCATAAAATATAGTGCCTAAATAGAGAGCCAATATTCTATTGTTTATACTTTGAATAAGCAAATAACTGTTATGCAGTAAATACAATGCTATTTAAAAGAAAATGCACTATGAAAAGTAGCCCAAATTTGAAAGCCAATCAAAATCAAGATATCTTAGAGTTGACCAATCAGAGGCGCCGTAGGTGTTTACATATTGGAGTGTGTAAACATATAAATGATAACCGGCTGCTATGGAATTTATCATATGGTTTTTCCATTGTGAAACATGCATAGTTATGGGATAAAATATATTAGCTGTCTCACCGAACACAATCTCTTCCTAATGTTTAGGATATATCTTGTGTGTGTGAATTAACAAGACGTCTATAAAAGTTTACTGATATTACTGCTGATTAATAAATATTTCATAATGTCTTACAAAGTATACTGCTGTTTTATGCATAACAATTTTCTATCTGTATTATTTTTGAACTACAGTTTTCCTTCATCGAATTGTCTCATAACTTATATTAGTCTTTTTATAAGCGTTATTTTTATTGTACTGTATTTTGGGAAAAGATATTTTTTTATCCAGTTTATATGGCTGTGGATCTGTGTGAACATGTACAAATAAAGTTGCCATTAATAAAATTACTGATTCAGACTATTTTTTCTGTTTCTCATTGAAAATGAAATCATTTGTATCATTGGGTGATTACTGGTATAGAAAACAATATCAGTTGGATCTCCAAGGGAGGATATTTTTGCAATTTTGATTTTGTGCCTTGAACCTAAAAAGTTAATCTGCGAAATATTGAGAAATGGTTCATTCATATATGTAATGCACATTGTATACCCTAAAAGCAGGTGGGTGGGGAAAATGCTGAAATTAATAATTTTCTCATTTTTAGCTCACCTGGCCCGAAGGGCCGGTGAGCTTATGTCATGGCGCGGCGTCCGTCGTCCGTCCGTCGGTCGTCCGTCGTCCGTCCGTCAACATTTCCTTTAAATCGCTACTTGTCATAGAGTTCTGCATGGATTGTAACCAAATTTGGCCACAAACATCCTTTGGGGAAGGGGAACAGAACTTGTATAAATTTTTGCGCTCTGACCCCCGGGGGCAGGAGGGGTTGAGCGCGCCCAATAGGGGAAATAGAGGTAAATCTTAATTAATCGCTACTTGTTCCTATAGTCTGCATGGAATTTAAACCAAAATTGGCCAGAAACATCCTTTGGTGGAAGGGGAAACAGAACTTGGTGTAAAATTTTGGCTCTGACCCCCTGGGGCAGGAGAGGCGGGGCCCAATAGGGGAAATTAGAGTAAATCCTTATTTGAATCGCTACTTGTTCCTATAGTTTCTGCATGGATTTGCTAAACCAAATTTGGCCAAGGAAAACATCCTTGGTGGAAGGGGAACAGAAACTTGTATAAAATTTTGCTCTGACCCCTGGGGGCAGGAGGAGGCGGGCCCAATAGGGGAAATAGAGGTAAATCCTATAAATCGCTACTTGTCCTAGAGTTCGCATGGATTGTTAACCAAAATTTGGCCAGAAACATCCTGCGAAAGGGGAACAGAAACTTGTATAAATTTTGGCTCTGACCCCACGTGGGGGCAGGAGGGGCGGGGCCCAATAGGGGTAAAAGCAGTTAAATCCATAAAATCGCTACTTTGTTTCTAGAGTTCTGCATGGATTGTAACCAAATTTGGCCAGAAACATCCTTGGCGGAAGGAAACAGAACTTGTATAAATTTTGGCTCTGACCCTACGGGGGCAGGAGGGGCTGGCCCAATACGGGGAAATAGAGTAAATCCTATAAATCGCTACTTTGTCCTAGAGTTCTGCTTGATTGTAATCAGAATTTTGGCCAGAAACATTCCTAGGGGGAACAGACTTGTATAATTTGGCTCTGACCCCACGGGGGCCAGGAGGAGGTGGTCCCATAGGGGAAAATAGAGTAAATCCTATTAATCGCCTACTTGTCTATAGCTTCTGCATGGATTGTAACCATATTTTGGCCAGAAAACATCCTTTGGGAGGGGAACAGAACTTGTATAAATTTTTCGGCTCTGACCCCTGGGGCAGGCAGAGGCGTGGGCCCAATAGGGGAAATAGAGGTTAAATCCTATTAAAATCGCTACTTGTCCTAGTGTTCTGCATGGATTGTAACCAAATTTGGCCAGAAAGATCCTTGGGCGGAAGGGGAACAGAACTTGTATAAATTTTGGCTCTGACCCCCGGGGCAGGAGAGGCCGGGGCCCAATAGGGGAAATAGAGGTAAATCCATAAATCGCTACTTTGTCCTAGAGTTCTGCATGGCATTGTAACCCAATTAGGCCAGAAACATCCTAGGGGGAAGAGGGAGAACTGATAAATATTATGGCTACTGACCCTGGGCGGCAGGAGGGGCGGGGCCAAATAGGGAAATAGAGTAAATACTATAACGGCCTACTTGTTCCTTAGAGTTCTGCATGGATTGTAAACCAAATTTTGGCCCAGCAAAACCTTGCACTTGGGTTAACAGAATTGCATAAATTTTGGCTTGACCCCTTGGAGCAGAAAGAGCTGGGGCACCCATAGGAGAATTAGAGGTAAATATTCAACATTCCTTCAGAAAGAAACAATGAACCTGTATTTCAGAAACATTCCTAGGCATTTACAAACCAAGTTGAGCGATCAGGCCCTCTGGGCCTCTTGTTACTTAAAAAGCAGGCAGCTGTCCAGCAAGCTACCAGTGATATCAGTCATCAGGCCAGCAAAACTAGCTTGGAGATCATAGATGCGTTATCAGTGGTATATATCAACTGGCAGATCTGAGATGCGTTATAGTGGATAGATATCAAACTGGAGATCTAGATGGTTATAGATGGTACATATCAACTGGAGATCTGATGGTTAATAGCAGTACATATCAACTGGAGATCTAGATGTATATAGTGGTACATATCAACTGGAGATCTACATGGTTACAGTGGTATATTATCAACTGGAGATCTAGATGGTTATAGTGGTATATATCAAACTGGAGATCTAGATGGTTGTAGTGGTTATATATTCAACTGGAGATCTAGAATGTTGTAGTGGTACATATCAACTGCGAGAGATCTAGATGGTTGTAGTGGTATATATCAACTGGAGATCTAGATGGTTATAGTGGTTTACATATCAACTGGAGATCTAGATTGGTATGATAAGCAGACATATCAACTGGAGATCAAGATGGTTATAGTCGTACATATCAACTGGAGATCTACAGGCTTACAGTGGTATATATCAACTGGAGATCTAGATTCTTATAGTGGTATATATCAACTGGAAATCTAGATGGTATAGTTGGTATATATCAACTGGATTCTAGATGGTTATAGTTGATATAGATCAACTGGAGATCTAAATGAATATAGTGGTATATAATCAACTGGAGATCTAGATGGTTATAGTTGTATTTATCAACTGGAGATCTAGATGTTTATAGTGGTATATATACTGGAGATCTAGATGGTATAGTAGGTATATATCAACGGAAGATCTAGATTGGTTATAGGAGTATAATCAAACTAGAGATCAGATGTTATAGTGTATATATCAAAACTGGGATCTAGAATGGATTATAGTGGTATATATCAACTGGAGATCTAGATGCGTTATAGTGGTATATTATCAACTGGAGATCTAGATTGGTTATAGTTGGTAATTATATCAACTGGAGATCTAGGATTGGTTATATGGGCAGACATATCAACTGGAGATCTAGAGAGGTTATAGTGGTACATATCAACTGGAAATCTAGATGGTTATATGGTATATATTAACTGGAGATCTAGATGGTTATAAGTGGTATAGATCAATTGGAGATCTAGAAATGAATTAGTGGTATATATCAACTCGGAGATCTAGATGGTTATAGTTGGTACATATCAACTGGAGATTCTACCCATGGTTACCAGTGGTTATATATCAACTGGAGATCTAGCATGGTATAGTGGTATAATCAACTGGAGATCTAGATGGTTGTAAGTGCGTATATATCAAACTGGAGATCTAGTATGCGTTGTATGGTACTATCTAACTGGAGATTCTAGATGGTTGTAGTGGATATATCAACTGCAGATCTAGATGCTTATACGACATTAATCGATAGTGGTTAAACTGGAGATCTAGATGGTATAGCAGTACATATTCAATTGGGAGATCAAGATTGGTTATAGTGGTACATATCACGAATCACTGGAAGGATTCAAACTTGAAGATCAATGATGTGGATATTACTAATCTAGTAAGTGGTTATCAACTGAATCTTGTAAATAATCAACTGGAGATCTAATGTATGGTATTAATACATATGGTTAGTGTTATATGCATCGGAGTATGTTTACACTGGAACTGAGGTATGGGTAATAATCGTAAGTTATGGTACTCTGAGATAGTGGTATATATATCAGAGCATGGGTATATGTTAATCATGGAATAAGTTTAAGTTGGTATTTAAAATTAGTTGATGTTATAGTGTTTTATTTCAACTGGAGATCTGATGCATATAGACAATAATGAGATCTAAAGTTACGTCATATCACGAAATCTTGGTGTTAGGTAATAAACTGAGTCTAGTAGGTTATAGCGTGTCCAACTGAGATTAAGATTAGTGTATATATCAACTGCGAGATCTAGAAGGTTATAGTGGTACATATCAACTGAGATCTAGAGTTAGGTTATAGTTGCGATATATATCAACCTGGAGATCTACATTGGTTAAGTCGTAAATATCAACTGGGAGATCTAGTTCTTTTATAGCTTGTACATATCAAACTGGAGATCTAGATGGTTATAGTGGTATATATCAACTGGAGATCTAGATGGTGATAGTGGTATATATTAACTGGAAGATCTAGATGGTTCTATAGTGGTATATATCAACTGGAGATCTAGATGGTTATAGCAGTACATATCAACTGGAGATCTAGAAGGTTATAGTGGTACATATCAACTGGAAATCTAGATGGTTATAGTGGTATATATTAACTGGAGATCTAGATGGTTATAGTGGTATAGATCAACTGGAGATCTAGATGAATTTAGTGGTATATATCAACTGGAGATCTAGATGGTTATAGTGGTACATATCAACTGGAGATCTAGAGGGTTATAGTAGTACATATCAACTGGAGATCTACATGGTTATAGCAGTACATATCAACTGGAGATCTAGATGGTTATAGTGGTACATATCAACTGGAGATCTAGATGGTTATAGTGGTACATATAAACTGGAGATCTAGATGGTTATAGTGGTGGTATATATCAACTGGATATCTAGATGGGTATAGTGGTATATATCAACGGGAGATCTAGATGGTTATAGTGGTATATATCAACTGGAGATCTAGATGGTTATAGTGGTATATATCAACTGGAGATCTAGATGGTTATAGTGGTATATATCAACTGGAGATCTAGATGGTTATAGTGGTACATATCAACTGGAGATCTAGATGGTTATAGTGGTCGTATATATCAACTGGATATCTAGATGGGTATAGTGGTATATATCAAGTAGAGATCTAGATGGTTATAGTGGTATATATCAAATGGAGATCTAGATGGTTATAGTAGTATATATCAACTGGAGATCTAGATGGTTATAGTGGTATATATCAACTGGAGATCTAGATGGTTATAGTGGTACATATCAACTGGAGATCTAGATGGTTATAGTGGTAAAACCAATTTACATCATGTAAAACTAACAATTACTTTATGGGGTTCCACCCTTCTGTCCTCCCTCCCTTTTCTCCTCAGTCATTTGGCCTCGTGGCTACATAGAGGTTTTTAGGAAGGAAATAAGGTACGGTGGGGAGACAGGATTCTCAAATATAATGTTTTCAGGGCTATAAAAATTGGTGTATGTAGTGAATTTAAGTAAGTATTATATCATGAAAAGTGGCTTAACATTGAAAAAACTCTAATTTCCTTATAAAAGACATCTTCTCTAAAACTTAGCACGATATATAACAAAAAATATTGCAAAGGTAGTATCTGTATGGGGTGAGGATACAAAATTATACTAAGGGTGTGGCTTATCCCCTGAGGGGCGGGGGCAAAAGGGTCAGTTTGTTTATTTCCATATAAACGACTTTTTCTCTGAAATTAAGTATGGGATAGTACTCATATTGCGATGGTAGCATCCTTAGAGGGAATTCAAAATTGTAAAAATACTGGGACTGACTCTTTACCGCTATTGAATAGCATCATTATATGATGGAGATTTAAAATCAAGCAAATCGTGGAGCCTGTTTTACTATTTTTAATTGTTTTTGTGACAATTACTTCATAAAACAGGTGAGCCAATTTAAAATTTATTGAAGGAGCAAGGTCCATCCAGAATTTAGAAGATATCTTATATTATTATATTCGATATCGGGCCCTTCGGGTCAGGTGAGCTTTACAAATGTCTATGCAAGCGAGGGGTTATACGGTACTCAGGTCTGGTTCCTAGTTCCGTTTAAGTTAAACGGAACTGGAGTCTAGTTGTCAGATCCGTTTAAGGAAATTTGTGTTAAGGAGGGCTGAAGTTGGTTGCGAGTTCCTAGATCCTAGTTCCGTTTAATATTACTGAACGATTAAGCTTATACGGAACTAGGAACCAGACCCGAGTTCCGTTTAACAAACATATTGACCAACGAGCGGAGTTCCGTTTATTAGGATTCCTACCTCTAACTGCATGTTCAATTACATATTATATACAAGAATCGAACTTAAAACTTCCATGAATAATACAGCACAGAATTAATCTCCTTAACACAAATTTCCTTAAACGGATCTGACAACTAGACTCCAGTTCCGTTTAACTTAAATGGAACTAGGAACCAGACCCGAGTTCCGTTTAAGCTTATACGTAACTAGGAACCAGACCCGAGTTCCGTTTAACACAAATACTGGTCAACCAGCCATTTATTAGAATTTCTACCTCTAATAAGATGTTTAATGACCATTGTAATACAGGAATCAAACTTAAAGCTTCCATGAATAATACAACACAGAACCAATCTATCTAACACAGAGTTTTATCAGCGGGTTTGACACCTAGACCCCGGTTCTGTTTAATTTAAACGGAACTAGGAACCAGACCCGGGTTCTGTTTAAGCTCAAACAGAACTAGGAACCATATTCGAGTTCCGTTTATTTGATCGGAACTAGGAACCAGTCCCGAGGTCAGTTTAGAACCGACGCTTGCATAGATGTGACTTTTTAAGATATATTTTTACAGGAATCGTCTTTGAAATTTCAGGAACATGTAATCAAAGTGAAAATAATTTCAGTGTAGATTTCTTTACACGAAGCCCACAACGAAACCTGTTCTGTTCTGTTTAATATTATACGGATCTAGAAACTAGATCCTAGTTCTGTTTAAGCCGATGTTGGCCTATAGATTGCCTTTAAAGACTTTATTGAATATCCTTATGCTTAATAGGGCCCCGTATCGCAATACGGGTGCCTTATAGTAATCAGGTTGTCGGTCTATCTGTCCGTCCGTCTGTACGTCCGTCCGTCCGCCTGTCCTTTTTTTATTTATTTTTTTTTTTTTGTTACCAAGAAGTCTTGAATTGCAGATGTAGGTTACCTTAATGCCCCTGTTCTGCATATTACATTTTAGGGCCAATCGACATGATGGCCGACAGAGAAACAACTTTGATTTTGGAAGTTGAAGATGTTTATCTCTATTTCTCAGAAAGCACCAAAGGGATCTGTCTGAAATTTCAGAGGTTGGTTTCCCCTAGGTTCCTAGTTGCGTATAAGGCATTTTGAACCGATCTATCAACAAGATAGCCCCAAATGGGCCATACAACTCAATGAAACAAAATCAACAAGATGGCCAAGAGGCAGCCATCTTGGATTTTAATATTTATAGTTTAAAAAGCAGAGAAAATATTCCTCTTCCGTCAGACATACATCATTCTTTGGTAGGCGCTAATATCCTTTAAGATCTCTTGTACTATACTGTCATCAATCATTTCGAAATCAGAGCTTTAATTGTACATTTCATTGCCAAGATATTACTTGCAAAGCACCTTGAGCGGTTCCTTTTTTGACGTGTCAGTGTTCTAGCATTTTACAGTAATCGCCTTCGGAACCTTTAGGAACATATAATCACAGTAAAACTCAATATAGCGTAGAAACGGAGTCGACAAACCATGTCCGAGTTCCGTTTAAGATCATACTAATCTAGGAATTAGACCCGAGTTCCTTTTACCCCAACGCATTCAAATTCCATATTCAGTTCACGTGCTTTTACTGACCAATGCCTTGAGTTTGTATATTATGATTCCCACGTGTAATAAGATGTTTACTAGATATTTTCATTGGACAATTTGACGGGTGTTTATCTAACAAGGAAAAGTGGTCAATGGCATTCATATCTTAACTTGAGTTATGAAGAAGAATTTTTAGAAGAAAATAGCCCTGTTGCACCTCAGTTTTGGTCAAAGGTTCAAGCCCCTGGTTCTGCAATACACGATAGACTGCCGTCCTCTTTGCCAGCTAAGCTTGAGTGTTGAACTCGGGAAACTTGGTCAGTGAACCAGGTAGTGTTCTGCTCCAAGGAGCACCACAAGATGGAGAGGATGTTGCGTCTCTCCATCCAGAATGTCATATTATAAACTTGATTACTTCTGCCCTGAACAGGACATTGAGAGCATTGACTTCTTTGAAGGTGTCATTGCTCGTCAATGTCTTGTTGGCTAGGTGTTTCTCTCTGTTTTGAAAACAAAACCGCTCTGTCGAAGAACCTTACCGGTCCAGTTCGTTGATTACCCTTTCTCAGAGCTCACTCTTCCTTCTGTTCTGATTTGAAGCAGGACGTGGTCCCTTCTTCCCTTTTTGAAGAGAATTCAGAGGTTGAAGGCCATTACCTCACAGAGGTCAGCACCACCAAAGAAGAAGGCTAGAAATTCTGCTCCTTCTGTTATATGCGACCGAAGTCAAAGCCTTATTTCAAGGGTAACATTGGGAAGGGTAGGAAGAGTACAAACCTTCATTGGGACAAGACGAAAAGTTCCTGATTCGTTTCTCCGTCCTTGATCGTTCCATACGAAAGGTCTGTTCTTGAGAATTCAGCCAGTCTCAGATTCAAGTCCTCCTCTCGTAAATTAGGGTTTGGGTCAGGCAACAATTCTCCATCTGTGAAGGTCTCGATATTCCTCGTTTTCATCTTCCTGTAGGAGATTGTCAGTCCACCTTCTTTCTAGAGTCAATGGAAGAATACCACACAGGACTCTTGAGCCTTTTCTGTAGTGAAGGAGCGGTTTGGCATTCCATACTTGCGGCATCCACACTTTGTGTCAAAGTATGTAGTTTTTCCCTCCTTCGGGGGATCCGAAGAAGGCAGTTTCCATCCGGGAGGAAGTAAGGACCATGCTTTTAAAGGGCGTGGTCGAGGGGTGCCTATTATGGACTACACACTCAGCTTCTATTCCAGAATATTTCTGATCCGCAAGAGGCTTGGAGCTTGGTGTCCCATCAACTGCTGTTGGTTGTAGTGTGATTTCTGCACTCTAGGGAAGACATGTTCACAACTATGTCGACGAATTGCTAATGATCCATCTAGTTCGGGAATCTGTGGATCGGAACACCCGTCTGGTCATGAAACTTTTGCTTAAAGTTGGCTTAGTTCCTTAAAGAGTATGAGGTGCCCCTTCTTAAAACATTGTCTTCTTGGGAAACCGTTTCCACATGGTTCATAGTATTGTCATTCCACCTTTCCAAATTCGAGAAGGCCAGATATCTTCCTCTGACCTTCATCGGCCGGTCCCTCGTCGAAATTCTGGTGTACTCTGAAAGGCAATTACAAATGTTCTTCAGGGGGTTTCGTTGTCGTCCATGCCAGCTCCCACCGTGACCATGTTCATGGATGCGTTCATGGAAGTGTTAGGGGCTTCCCTCGACATCCATTGCCAGTCGATAGAGTGGTCTGGGGAACATGCAGAAGATGATGGCTGTTCTGTTTTCTCTGCAAACCTTTTAGAGGATTCTGCATTCCAATGCGGTTTGAATGGCTACGGACAACTCTACAGTGGTCGCTTATCTGGAGAGACAGGGACATCAGCTTACGTCCTTTGTGCCCTCGCTATCCGTATTTCCGTATTATTCCTATCTATAAGGAAATGCAGTTAACACTTTTAGTCAAGCATCTTCCAGGAAGGGCAAATGTTCTGGCGGATAATCTCCAGGCGGCGCCAGCTGGTTATGACAGAACGGCATCTATATCCCTCGACCTTTTTGCCTCTTTTCTCAATAGTCAGTTGTCAACCTTTGTGTCTCCGTGCCAAACCAAATGGCTTGGGCCGTGGGCGCAGGGTTCTACAGAAGTTTCCGGAGCATTATTGCTCCCTCTTTCCGATAGCGCCACTGTTGCAGCGACAACCCTGGTTTTCGGAGCTTTTGTCGTATCTGGTGGCTCGTCCTCTGGTTCTCCCACCAAAAACAAATGTCTTTCGTTAGAATCGGCCCCAGACGTTACCTTCACGCTTGGACATGATTTCAGGAGTCCTAGCTCAGACAGGCTTTTCTTCGGATATGTCAGCTCGCATCGCCCGATCAATTAGGTCTTTCTCCTCTGCCGTCTACCAGTCACGCTGGAAGATCTTCTTTGATTGGTGTATCGTCAGGAAGATTGATCCGGTCATGGCCTCTGCCCAGCTGATTGCGAGTTTTCTTCTCCTTGTTGTTTAGGGAGCGCAATCATGTACTATTGCAGGCTATCGCTCAGCTATTGCCAGTGTATTTTCTTTCTGTGGTAAACCAGAGGTAGGCTCTTCATTTCTTTGTCTGTCTTGATTCGGGGGTTCAATCTGGACAGGCCTAACGTCAGCTCCACAGTGGAACCTAGAACTTGTGTTAGAGTCACAAATGGGGGCTTCGGCTTCTAATGTGCCTTTAGGATCGGTCTCTATAAAGTTTTTAACTTTTAAGACTGTCTTCCTGCTTCTCACTTCTCACTGATCCTGCAATTTGTACAAAAAATTGGGAACCAAATTTTTCGCCCCATTCCATTAGAATGCCTTTCCTGTCCGTCTCCATTGAGTCTGGGGAGAATTATCGGATGCTTTGTTCCTGTCGGGACCTGAAAACAGGGTCAGCAGGATATCTCCTCCCAGTCCATCTCCACATTGATATGTCAGGTGATCAAGATTGCTTATGAGCCGTCTAATGATCAATCTCAATCTCATGCGAAATGAAAGGTGAGGGCTCATGAGGTTAGAGCCCTTGCGACTTCTTTGGCTCTCCGCAATAGGTCCTTGTACCAGGACATTATGTCTTCTGTCGTTTGGCGTGGTCAGTCTACTTTCACCTCCGGTCTCTGTCCTTCCACTCTGATGGACTGTTTTCCTTGGGCCCAGTTGTGATGACTCAGTCTGTGACTGTTCCTCCTCAGTAGACATTATATACATTTATGCGAGCAGGTTTCACAATGGTGCACCTCTTTCCACGGGGAGGTATATCCGTTTTTTCCTTTGTTCATTCAACCCTGTTTTATATTCTCTGCCTGGGGCCTGTCCCCTACATTTGCCATTTGACTGGGCTGCCTGGCTTCGGACTCTCCATTACGGTAAGACAAATTCGCGTACTAAAGTTATGGTAGCGTATTACTGAAAAGAAATTGAGGTTTTTCAATGTAAAACCAATTTACATCATGTAAAACTAACAATAACTTTATGGGGTTCCACCCTTCTGTCCTCCCTCCCTTTTCTCCTCAGTCATTTGGCCTCGTGGCTACATAGAGGTTTTTAGGAAGGGACATCATTCTATATACTCTCGTCGAGTACGAAATAAAGTACGGTAGGGAGACGGGATTCTCAAATATAATGTTTTCAGGGCTATAAAAATTGGTGTATGTAGTGTATTTGAATTCTAAAGTTATGGTAAGTATTATATCATGAAAAGTGGCTTAACATTGAAAAAACTCTAATTTCCTTATAAAAGACTTCTTCTCTAAAACTTAGCACGATATATAACAAAAAATATTGCAAAGGTAGTATCTGTATGGGATGAGGATACAAAATTATACAAAGGGTGTGGCTTATCCCCTTGGGCCTGAGGGGCGGGGCCAAAAGGGGTCAATGTGTTTATTTCCATATAAACGACTTTTCTCTGAAATTAAGTATGGGATAGTGCTCATATTGCGATGGTAGCATCCTTAGTGGGAATTCAAAATTGTAAAAATACTGGGACTGACTCTTTACCGCTATTGAATAGCACTCATAATCATATGATATTGAAAGCATCATTATATGATGGAGATTTAAAATCAAGCAAATCGTGGAGCCTGTTTTACTATTTTTAATTGTTTTTGTGACAATTACTTCATAAAACAGGTGAGCCAATTTAAAATTTATTGAAGGAGCAAGGTCCATCCAGAATTTAGAAGATATCTTATATTATTAAATTCGATATCGGGCCCTTCGGGTCAGGTGAGCTTTACAAATGTCTATGCAAGCGAGGGGTTATACGGTACTCAGGTCTGGTTCCTAGTTCCGTTTAAGTTAAACGGAACTGAGGTCTAGGTATCAGATCCGTTTAAGGAATTTTGTGTTATAGATATTAATTCTGTTCTGAATTATTAATGTAAGCTTAAAGTTCGATTCCCGTATATAATGTGTAATTGAACATGCAATTAGAGGTAGAAATCCTAATAAACGGAACTCAGCTCGTTGACCAGTATTTTTGTTAAACGGAACTCGGGTCTGGTTCCTAGTTCCGTTTAAGTAAAACGGAACTGAGGTCTAGGTATCAGATCCGTTTAAGGAAATCTGTGTTATAGATATTAATTCTGTTCTCTATTATGAATGTAAGCTTGAAGTTCGATTCCCGTATATAATATGTAATTGAACATGCAATTAGAGGTAGAAATCCTAATAAACGGAACTCGGCTCGATGACCAGTATTTTTGTTAAACGGAACTCGGGTCTGGTTCCTAGTTCCCTTTAAGTAAAACGGAACTGAGGTCTAGGTATCAGATCCGTTTAAGGAAATCTGTGTTATAGATATTAACTCTTTTCTGTATTATGAATGTAAGCTTAAAGTTCGATTCTCGTATATAATATGTAATTGAACATGCAATTACAGGTAGAAATCCTAATAAACGGAACTCGGCTCGTTGACCAGTATTTTTGTAAAACGGAACTTGGGTCTGGTTCCTAGTTCCGTTTAAGTTAAACGGAACTCGGGTATGGTTCCTAGTTCCGTTTATTAAACGGAACTAGGAACTAGGAACTCGCAACCAACTTCAGCCCTCCAAAGAGGAGATCCTAAATTCAGTCGCCTTTTATGATCATGCAATAGGGGCAGCAGCTACAATTCTAACGCCCTACCTGCAGGGCTGAACTGGAGATGCCACTATAACCAACTAGAGATCTCGATGGTTATAGTAGTATATATCAACTGGAGATCTACATGGTTATAGTGGTATATATCAACTGGAGATCTAGATGGTTATAGTGGTATATATCAACGGGAAATCTAGATGGTTATAGTGGTATATATCAACTGGAGATCTAGATGGTTATAGTGGTATATATCAACTGGAGATCTAGATGTTTATAGTGGTATATATCAACTGGAGATCTAGATGGTTATAGTGGTACATATCAACTGGAGATCTAGATGGTTATAGTGGTATATATCAACTGATGCTTATAGTGGTATATATCAACTGGATATCTAGATGGTTACAGTGGTATATATCAACTGGAGATCTAGATGGTTATAGTGGTATATATCAACTGGAGATCTAGATGGTTATATTGGTATATATCAACTGGTGATCTATATGGTAATAGCAGTACATATTAACTGGAGATCTAGATGGTTATAGTGGTAAATATCAACTGGAGATCTAGATGGTTATAGTGGTATATATCAACTGCAGATCTAGATGGTTATAGTGGTATATATCAACTGGAGATCTATATGGTAATAGCAGTACATATTAACTGGAGATCTAGGTGGTTATAGTGGTATATATCAACTGGAGATCTAGATAGTTAGAGTGGTATATATCAACTGGAGATCTAGATGGTTATAGTGGTATTTATCAACTGGAGATCTAGATGGTTCTTTAAGCAATAAACTATTACCAGATGGGACATACAGTTGATATGAAGCCCATCCGGAAGGAAGATAAATAGAATGGCGCCCGTTAGGGCGCCATGAATATTTATCTTTCGGACGGATGGGCTTCATATCAACTGTATGTCCAATCTGGTAACAGTTTATTACTTATATTTCCATTACGATCATTCAAATTCAAAACTATACATGTATATGTTTTGAATTTCCCGCTTGCGCTAGTGTTGACGTCACCAAGTTCAATAAACGGAACAGCTATAGCATCAGCTTCTGAATATAGTTCAACACAAAACGGTTTTGAAACAAGCGAACAAATGAAATTTAAGCGATAGTATTCTTTAATACATGCTATTTTGTCAACACGATAATACCATTAGATTTCATAGACCGCACAACTGTTATAGTGGTATATATCAACTGGAGATCAAGATGGTTATAGTGGTATATATCAACTGGAGATCTAGATGGTTATAGTGGTACATATCAACTGGAGATCTAGATGGTTATAGTGGTATATATCAACTGGAGATCTAGATGGTTATAGTGATATATATCAACTGGAGATCTAGATGGTTATAGTGGTATATATCAACTGGAGATCTAGATGGTTATAGTGGTATATATCAATTGGAGATCTAGATGGTTATAGTGGTATATATCAACTGGAGATCTAGATGGTTATAGTGGTATATATCAACTGGTGATCTATATGGTAATAGCAGTACATATTAACTGGAGATCTAGATGGTTATAGTGGTATATGTCAACTGGAGATCAAGATGGTTATAGTTGTATATATCAACTGGAGATCTAGATGGTGTGATATAAGTTATAGGCTAACATCTGATGTGGTGATATAAGTTATAGGCTAACATCTGATGAGGTGATATAAGTTATAGGCTAACATCTGATGTGGTGATATAAGTTAAAGGCTAACATCTGATGAGGTGATACAAGTTATAGGCTAACATCTGATGTGGTGATATAAGTTATAGGCTAACATCTGTTCAATAGGTACAATATACATGTATATTTCAAAGGCAGTTTTGGTTTTATGCTTGAAGTTCGATAAAAAAGCACATCAATTTAACAGAATATTAAAAATATCAGAAAAATATAAATTTGAAATACTCTTTCACATAAAAATAAAAATAAAAATAAATGAAGAAACATAATCTGGAAATCTGAATATTTCGAGAAAACATTGTTAGATTTAAATTTTAAAATAAAATCCTTTTACCATGGGGAAAGATTAAAAAGATATCTGTTAAAAATCGTATGTACTGGGCCTTAAACGGTCTGTTGCCTAGAAATTTCCATTTAATTTCAACGGAATTCCGGTCTCATTCATCAACGCCGCACGTCGCGCTATCGCATAACTTAACTCTGTCCTTTGGACCAGTTGAGCTAAAATGAGTAAATGCTATGGCAAGCCAATTTAAAATTTATTGAAGGAGCAAGGTCCATCCAGAAATTTAATCGCATTATATAAGATATCTTCATATTATTATATTCGATATCGGGCCCTTCGGTCAGGTGAGCTTTACAAATGTCTATGCAAGCGATGGGTTATACGGAACTCGGGTCTGGTTCCTAGTTCCTTAAAGCTTTAAACGGAACTCGGGTCTGTTCCTAGTTCCGTTTAAGTTAAACGGAACTGAGGTCTAGGTATCAGATCCGTTTAAGGAAATCTGTGTTATAGATATTAATTCTGTTCTATATTATTCATGGAAGCTCTAAGTTCGATTCCTGTATATAATAGGTAATTGAACATGCAGTTAGAGATAGGAATCCTAATAAACGGAAACTCCGCTCGTTGGCCAGTATGTTTGTTTAAACGGAACTCGGGTCTGGTTCCTAGTTCCGTTATAAGCTTAAACGGAACTCGGGTCTGGTTCCTAGTTCCGTTTAAGTTAAACGGAACTGAGGTCTAGGTATCAGATCCGTTTAAGGAAATCTGTGTTATAGATATTAATTCTGTTCTATATTATTCATGGAAGCTCTAAGTTCGATTCCTGTATATAATAGGTTATAAAACATGCAGTTAGAGATAGGAATCCTAATAAACGGAACTCCGCTCGTTGGCCAGTATGTTTGTTAAACGGAACTCGGGTCTGGTTTTCCTAGTTCCGTTATAAGCTTAAACGGAACTCGGGTCTGGTTCCTAATTCCGTTTAAGTTAAACGGAACTCGGGTCTGGTTCCTAGTTCCGTTTAAGTTAAACGGAACTCGGGTTCTGGTTCCTAGTTCCGTATAAGCTTAAACGGAACTCGGGTCTGGTCCTAGTTCCGTTTAAGTTAAACGGAACTGAGGTCTAGGTATCAGATCCGTTTAAGAAATCTGTGTTATAGATATTAATTCTGTTCTATATTATTCATGGAAGCTCTAAGTTCGATTCCTGTATATAATAGGTAATTGAACATGCAGTTAGAGATAGGAATCCTAAAATAAACGGAACTCCGCTCGTTGGCCAGTATGTTTGTTTTAAACGGAACTCGGGTCTGGTTCCTAGTTCCGTATAAGCTTAAACGGAACTCGGGTCTGGTTCCTAGTTCCGTTTAAGTTAAACGGAACTGAGGTCTAGGTATCAGATCCGTTTAAGGAAATCTGTGTTATAGATATTAATTCTGTTCTATATTATTCATGGAAGCTCTAAGTTCGATTCCTGTATATAATAGGTAAATTGAACATGCAGTTAGAGATAGGATCCTAATAAACGGAACTCCGCTCGTTGGCCAGTATGTTTGTTTTAAACGGAACTCGGGTCTGGTTCCTAGTTCCGTTTATAAGCTTAAACGGAACTCGGGTCTGGTTCCTAGTTCCGTTTAAGTTAAACGGAACTGAGGTCTAGGTATCAGATCCGTTTAAGGAAATCTGTGTTATAGATATTAATTCTGTTCTATATTATTCATGGAAGCTCTAAGTTCGATTCCTGTATATAATAGGTAATTGAAACATGCAGTTAGAGATAGGAATCCTAATAAACGGAACTCCGCTCGTTGGCCAGTATGTTTGTTAAACGGAACTCGGGTCTGGTTCCTAGTTCCGTATAAGCTTAAACGGAACTCGGGTCTGGTTCCTAGTTCCGTTTTAAGTTAAACGGAACTGAGGTCTAGGTATCAGATCCGTTTAAGGAAATCTGTGTTATAGATATTAATTCTGTTCTATATTATTCATGGAAGCTCTAAGTTCGATTCCTGTATATTTAATAGGTAATTGAACATGCAGTTAGAGATAGGAATCCTAATAAACGGAAACTCCGCTCGTTGGCCAGTATGTTTGTTAAACGGAACTCGGGTCTGGTTCCTAGTTCCGTATAAGCTTAAACGGAACTCGGGTCTGGTTCCTAGTTCCGTTTAAGTTAAACGGAACTGAGGTCTAGGTATCAGATCCGTTTAAGGAAATCTGTGTTATAGATATTAATTCTGTTCTATATTATTCATGGAAGCTCTAAGTCGATTCCTGTATATAATAGGTAATTGAACATGCAGTTAGAGATAGGAATCCTAATAAACGGAACTCCGCTCGTTGGCCAGTATGTTTTGTTAAACGGGAACTCGGGTCTGGTTCCTAGTTCCGTATAAGCTTAAACGGAACTCGGGTCTGGTTCCTAGTTCCGTTTAAGTTAAACGGAACTGAGGTCTAGGTATCAGATCCGTTTAAGGAAATCTGTGTTATAGATATTAATTCTGTTCTATATTATTCATGGAAGCTCTAAGTTCGATTCCTGTATATAATAGGTAATTGAACATGCAGTAGAGATAGGAATCCTAATAAACGGAACTCCGCTCGTGGCCAGTATGTTTTTTTAACGGAACTCGGGTCTGGTTCCTAGTTCCGTATAAGCTTAAACGGAACTCGGGTCTGGTTCCTAGTTCCGTTTAAGTTAAACGGAACTCGGGTCTGGTTCCTAGTTCCGTTTAAGTTAAACGGAACTCGGGTCTGGTTCCTAGTTCCGTTTAAGTTTTAAACGGAACTCTGGGTCTGGTTCCTAGTTCCGTTTATTAAACGGAACTAGGAACTAGGAACTCGCAACCAAACTTCA